>JBDJHY010457553.1:0-17594 GCA_039654485.1 Withania somnifera | reverse complement strand
ATTTATGACCAGTTCTCAAAGTATGAGTTTTTGTTGGAGTCCATTGCATTTTTATGACATATAACATCCAAGGATGAAATTAAAGTTGATCCAGCAAAAATTTAGGCAGAGCGTGATTGGCCGAGGGCGACATCCATTTCAAAGATACAGAGTGTTTTTGGTTTGGCTGGGTATTATCGACTTTTGTTAAAGTTTTCTCATTGATTGCAGTGCCTTTGACTCAATTGAATAGGATTGAATGTTGCATTTCAGTGGTATGATAATTGTGAATTGAGCTTTTTAAAGCTTAAGGACTTGTTGACTTCAGCACTAGTGTTGACCTTGCCGGTGGAGGGGGTGAGGGATTCTTCGTGTATTGTGATTCTTTTGGTTTTTGTTTGGGTTATGTTCTAATGTATTAGGGTTGAGTGATTGCATATACTTAGAGGCAGCTAAAGGTCCATGAGCGTAACTATCCCACTAATGACTTAGAGTTGGCGGTGGTGGTGGTTGAGTTTAAGATCTGGAGATAATATTTGTACAGAGTCCACTAACCATCGTAGTCTTCAGTACATAATAAGTCATAGGAAGTTAAATTCCAGGTAGTGAAAGTGGATTGAGCTACTGAAAGACTATGACATTTCCATTCTTTATCATCCGAGCAAGGAAAATATAGTGGCTAATGCCTTGAGCTGAAACACGGTCAGTATGGGAAACCTAACAGCCTTTTCAGTTTCAAATAAGCCATTGGCGGTAGAGGTTAAGTCGTTGGTTAGTATATTGTTAGGATTGATTTGTCAGACCCCAACAAGTCTTAGTATGTGTTGAGGCTAGGTCTTCATTGATAGACCAGATTCGACAGTGTTAGTTCGAGGATAAGCATTTGGTCGCTCTTCATAATCAAGTATTAGCTGGAGAGGCCGATAAGGCTTATATTGATTCAGATAGTACGCTTTAGTTTGATGGTCTAATTTATGAACCTCAGTTGGTGAATTGGTGCAGTTAATCTTGTGTGAGGCTCATATCTCGAGGTATTTTATTCATCTTGGTGCAACCAAGATGTACCGTGATCTGCAACAGTTGTATTGGTGGATTAGGATGACGACGAATATTGCTGAGTATATGTCTAAGTGTTTAAACCATTATCAGGTTAAGTATAAGCATCAACGACCAGGTGGTTTGATGTAGAGACTCCCTAATCCGGCTTGGAAGTGGGAGTGGGTGACTATGGACTTTGTTTCTGGTTTTCGTTGGACTAGCAGAGGTTATCCTCCTATAATGTCGAGCATTTTGATCAAATCTATATTTGTAAGGTGTTTAGATTGCATGGTGTTCTTGTAGCTATCATTTCAAACAGAGGCACCTAGTTTATTTCATAGTTTTGGAGGTCTATTCAACGGGACTTAGGTCCGAGGTTCATTTGAATATGACATTTCATCCACAGACTAATGGTCAGTCCGAGTAGTCTATTCAGGTGTTGGAGGATATGCTGAGGGCTTATGTGATAGACATTGGCCGTGCTTTAGATCAGTACATACCATTGGAAGAATTTGGTTATAATAATAGCTATCACTCCAGCATTAAGATTGCACCACTTGAGGCATCTTATGGTAGGCGGTGTAGGTCACCTATTAGTTGTTTTGATAGATTTGAGACCAGAGTCTAGTCTTCGGATTTGTTGCGCGATTTACTTGATAAGGTTTGATTGATTTAGGATATATTGAGGGCAGCAGAGAATAGGTAAATGAGCTACACTGATCGTAGGCTTCATACCTTAGATTTTTGAGTTGGTGATAGAGTGTTTTTGTGGGTATCACCTATACGTGCTGTGATGAGGTTCTGTAGGCGTGGCAAGCTTAGTCCGAGGTATATTGGTCCATATGAGATTTTAGAGAGAGTTAGTGATGTTGCCTAACGATTGGCCTTACCTCCTATGCTTTTAGCCATTCATCCAGTATTCTATGTTTCAATATTAAAAAGGTATATTCATGACGAGTCTCATGTCATTCGAGATGATTCAGTACAGCTGGATGAAAATTTATCCTTTGTTGAAGAGTCTGGGAAATCTTTAGCTAAAGATGTCAGAAAGTTGAGGTCCAATGAGATTCCAGTGGTTAGGGTGCAGTAGAGGCACCTTCCTGTCAAGGAAGCTACTTGGGAGATCGAGAATGAGATACAAAAGTAGTATCCACAACTGTTTGAGACATCAGGTACTCTCTTTTCCTATTTATTTTATGCTTTTACTTGACTTTTAGGGATGAAAGCCGTTTAGTAGTGGATGTTCTAATGAGCGACATTTTGCATTTTAGAGCTTTTCAGTAGTTGCACCCAAGTCATTTTTGACTTGCTGGGAATGGTAGCTCGGATCCCTGGTGGCTCAGTTGAGAAATATCTGAAATTGCCTATTTTAGAGCCTAAAACTAAGTACTCATTGACTAAATTCAACTTTCTTTCAACATGAGGTTAGAATTAAATTCTAATAGTTTCCTTAGCTCTGGAATGACAAATAAAGTCAAGATTGACCATAAGTTTCTATTTTGGAGTTTTCATTTGAAATTTTTGCTCATTTGTAGATTTTAGTTAAGCTTAAGGCCTAATGTGGAGATTGGGTGGTATTTTGGTGTTCAAAGTGTTGGATTGGAATTCCGATGCTTCTATCAGTTTGAAATGGTAAATTTAGGCTAAATTTACCCTTGGTACTCTTCCCAAGGTGTTCGCACTTGATTTGAGTTGTTAGGTAGAAAGTTAGAAATTTTTTAGTTTTGACTAAATATTGGTTGAGGGTGTTTTTTTCTCAAACGACATCCGATATCAATTTCGTTGATTCCATTGAGTCTAAAATATGTTTTTCACTCAAAATACATATTTGGTTTATTGCTTCTAGACTCCGTTTCAATTTCGTGCCCTCGTTTGAAAACTCTGCAGTGACAGATTTTTTTGCAATAAGCGCGATCGCCGTAAAAAAATATAAAATATAAGATAAAAAAAAAGTAATTAATTAATTATTTAGCGCGATCATGCTAAAATAGGATGAATGCGCTGAATCACAGCCAGTTAATACAATAGAGCCTCGAATTTTCAGTTTATTTTCCAAACATTTTATCAGTTTCTCCTCTTTTTCTTGTGTGATTTCTACTGGGAAACTCCGTCAATCTCTGTGGAAAAGTTTTTGAAGAGTCTCCACTTTTTTCCCCATTATTATTAGGTCTTCTTCTCCATTTTAATCTTTTAAAGTTGAAGCTTTCCTCCATTAATGGCCTTAATAGTGAAAACTCAAAATTCTCCGATTAATTCATGTATTATTGGATAAATTATTATCTCTTGAGTTTATTTCACTTTATAGTATAGTTACGTCGTTGAATTTCTTATTTAATTCCATAAAGGTCAAATATTTAGCCCTTTTTGTACTCAATTTTCTCCGGGCTGTTCAAGGGCCTTCCCTTACTCAAATTATGCTCAATTTTGGAGCACGGGTTCCTAGTAACATTGGAAACCTCATAGAAAATTTTATTTTTAGTTTTGACAGGTGGGCCCATAGTGCCAAATTTAGGCCTAGTCTTGAACTAAGCATAATTTATACCGTTAGAATTGTATTGACATGTGGATTACCGCAAGATTCAAAGCAATTAGAGACCGTTGATATTAGTTGGAGTAATACTTTGGAGCTTGTAGGACTTTATCATCGGATGACAGGTAGGCTCCGTGGGGATTATAGCTTTTATAATTGTACTAAACAGCATCTGTCGTTTGTTTAGCTAGGTTGTTGTAATAATTTTTTACTATTGCTTCATCTGTTCCTCGTTGATATATATATATATATATTGGCATCCAAATTTATATGGTGTCTGTGACTTAATAGTTGTCTAGAGATGCCTGTATAGGGTATAGGTAGTTGTTATTACATGATCATATATGTATACTTGCTAATATGTTGTGCATTCATGACAATAAAGGTTGGGACTTTGGCTCTGATGAGAGTGTATTAGGGCTAGGCCAGTATCACCATACAATTATTGAGCTGAGGAGGCTAAAGACTAATATTCGTAATAATGATATACTTTAATAATTTGGAATGTCCTAACAATAATAATATAAATAATAAACTTTCAGACTTGGCATTGTATCGAGCACCCAGTAATACTATTTTACTTATTTTTAGCCCAGGATTTACATCCTAACACCGGGAATATAATTTGACTAATAAATGCTGGGACTTGAGACCGATTCCATATGAAAGTAAATACAGTAGCTGATAGTTGAGTCCGTCATCGTACGACAGTGAGTACTACTTTTTTGGAACTTATTACACTTATTGGTTATGGAGACACTGATTATACATGTTCATTGAGGATATTGGTGATACTACTACATTGCGGCATTGTACGCCATGACTAGCTGAGTACGACTTGATGATATTATCTACATGAGGCACAGGATGCTAGACTATGAGATCCTTGAGGCTCTATGATTTGGGATGTGATATTTTGATGACTTAGAGATCATACATAGTGACATACCTTCTTGCCTCCGGGCTTCAGCAACACGGAGAGGGGGGTAAAGGACGAAGGAGAGATATACCAGGAATATTTAGGGTAGCTGACCATGGGTTCTGCCTGCTGGACTTAAGGGTATCGGAGGAGAAACGTACGTAGGACTGGTTACTTTATGGTGTGTATTATATTTCTACACTTATTTTCTTCAGTGTACCCCTGGTAGTATGTGGATCCCTATGGATGCGTGAGTTTTCAATGTATGCTGCACTTCTTTCTGGGAGACTTGTAATGCTCATATGCATTTTAGTACAATTATTATTGATTAGGTTCTTATTGTTTATTTAATACTTTGTTTTATGTGGGATATTCTGCCTTATATCAATGTTCATTCATTCATCCCTTACTTGAGGTTACTGGTATACCATCCATGTTCTCTTTTTTCCTTCCTTTGACTCCTAATTATTGATGTTATTATTCATATATACTGTTGTACGAATTTCGGGTACGCTTTCCTTCATTTACTGAAAACATGTTATGTGATTAGCTAGCGATACATGTTCTGGTTGTTACTTGATTCTTACTTGAGTGTCTAGCTTCTATGATGTACTATTTGATTCCATGATCATATTTATTGTCTTTCATTATGTATTGCTTTTATTATAGTTATGTGCCTAGTAGGCCCTCAAAGACTATTGGGTACGGGTTGCTTCGACAACTTTTACTCATACTACACTTACACATGTGCAGATCCGAGTACAAGTGCCCGACCTTGATTACAGATCGCTGTCGTGCAGACTCCATTGACTTTTAGAGATTCAGGGTGAGCTTGGTGTCTAGATTTTCCTGCTTCTCTTTAGTATTTCTTTTGATCTCCATGTATATTCGGAGATATAGTTGTATTCTACTTTTGATTCCTTGTTTTGTACTTAGTGGTTTTTTATTACACTAATACCAAATTTTGGGAATTCTTGGCTTTTTTTACTTCTACATTTTTTTCTTCTATTTTTTATCATTCTCTTGCCTTCCGCATTTGATATAGAAGTCCTGTGCTTTTGCTTCAGACTACGGGGTTGGTTCTTCTACTGGTGGTATAATAGGTGCCCTCATGATCCGAGAAACTGGCTTATGACATACAACTATTTTTTATAACTTGGTTTTCTCATACTATTTATACCTTAGGGCGGCCATTTAGATTGGAGCGGAGTCTGCATGTTTATTGTTCTGGAGGTGGAACCTCCTAGCAGTGGTAAGGCCCTATGTTTTGATTCTGAGGTGAGGCCTTGGGGGCTCAGTCCCCATATTAGTTATGAGGTACAGACCTCTAGGATGCAGTCCTCAATAATGATTAAGAGGCATGGACCTCCGGAGAAGGCTCCCCATAGCTGGGTTAGGTGTGCGCTGTGACCCCTAGGGATGCTTGTTTGAGTGTGTTATCACAGTTATACCGCCTTGCATCATCCATTATTTCTCATTTGTTCCTTGTGAGCTGATGGGGGAGGTCACTCTTTGTTTTGTATCCCTATTTGTTTCGACCGATGGGATGGGGCATTAGGTAGGTTTTTTTCTGTATGTATCCAGTGGTGGGATGGGGCACTACTTGGATTTTACCTGTTACTTTCTTTTCATTTACTCTTATGTTTTTATTTTCCCTTATTTACCCATTTTATTATTAGTTGAGTTAATCTGGATATTATGTATGTTACCATGGTCTTATGACTTGAGCTAGGGGTACTAGCTGCACCTTGGTGAGGCTGAGTATTTTAGACTTGTGTTATTTACTTTCAGTTGATTTTCTTATTGTTATGATTTATATTCCTATACTATTTTACTTATTTTCTGACCTATTTTAATTACTCATTGTTCCTTACTTATATTTGACTGAGCCGGTCGACCGATGAGGCCTACTTGGTACCTTATGTTGTTGGTACCCATGCTACACTGTACCAATATTTTGGTGCAGATACTAGCGCGGGTCACCACAGGAGAAAAGATCATGCTGAGTAGAGGTACAGGTTTATTTCAGATATCCAGGTGAGCTCTTAGCGCTGGGACTGAGCCTGTTCTTCAGCTTTGTTGGGATTCTACCTTATCCTATTCAAGGAAGATTAGTTTTGTATTTATCTCCTATTGGAGAAGTTGTATATATCTTTTAGTTACTCTGATGTAGTTAGCTTCAGTTTTTCACAGTCACCAGGCTCTAGGAGGTGATCTATTTAAGTTTGTTATTGTATATCTCATGATCTTATTTTGCTTTATTTACTATTGGTTATCTATTATTGTCCTGTTTCTTGGTATTCAGGGCCGAGAGGTAGGATGGTTACTGGTTGAACCATAGGCGCCATCAAGATATGAGTTTTGGGTTGTGATAGAGAGGTATTAGAACTTGGGTTTTCCCGATTTTTGTAACAATGGAGCAAGTGTCAATAGAGTCCTACGGATCCATGAGGAGACATCATAAGCTATCTTCCAGAGGCTATAGGGAACTATTGAAATGAACTCTCTTTCTTTACTCTCCATGTGCTTAGTACTTGTTTTAGTTTTTGGAAGTGGCTATTTGGCCTCTCTCTTTTCTCAGATTGTGGATACTCACAGTTCGTCGATTGATGGAGATCCTCCTTCTTATTCACATGAGACCCCACCTGGGGGGTAAAGAATGGGTGATTAAAGGTACTCAGTCAGTTGGTACTACCTCGACATATTTTCCCTAGTCTACAACTGCTATAGATTCACCTTCAGTTTCGTAGACTATTTTAGTGCCTCAACAGTAGTTTATGGTAGATGCTTATGATTCTCAGTGATGTACAACCAGAGCTTCCTCAGAGTTCAGCTCAAGGGGAAGCAAAGGGTTCTCAACTTCTCTAAGTTCCTCCATCTACAATATTCCCGTCAATTCAGCCAGTTGCACCATAACCTATTCCAACATAGGTACTTCCATAGTAGGCTGATGCCAAGGTCCTTACATCATATGAGGTGAAGAAGATGCTTGATCACTTTATCCACATATCACTGGCTAGATTGGCATCAGGATATGACCCCACAAAGTTTATCACTATCTGTGAGGAGAGGTTGAGGACCTTGGAGTTAATGGATGGGCATGGGGTTTATTTTGTTATTTATCTGCTCGAGGGAGCTGTGATCCATTGGTGGAGAGTAGGCTAGTGAGGTCTCCATCAATGACTTGGGGTCTGTTTTATAAGTTCGTCTTGGCCAAGTATTTGTACTAAAGTTCCCAGAAGAGGCTCAGGTCGGAGTTTGATACCTTGTAGCAGGGATACTTGTTAGTTATTGAGTATGATGCTTGATTTATTGAGTTATCAAGGCATGTAGTGGATTTTATTCTAATTGAGAAAGAGTGGATCTGTCGTTTTAATTATGGATTGAGTCCTGATTTGCATAGAGAGATGGAGTGGATGTTGGTGTTGGGTAGATCTACGAATCATACTGTAAGCATTGGTTTTGGATCAATAACTTATTGTTTTTTTGTTAAGACTCCAGAAGACCAAACTACGACTCGTACACTTCAAGATCACAACTCACACACCCAAATCATACTGTTGAACCTTAAAAAACCAAAATTTTGGTCCCTTTTGTATGATCCATACCATAAGCCATGGTATTGAAGACCATGACTCTTGGTATGGAACTCGTGGTATGGGCTTCCTATTTATAGTGAACTGAGTCACTTCCCATCTAAGTGAAGTGCACTACACGAGCAATGAAGTGCTACTTCACGAGTCGTGAAGTACTTTTAGGGTTTTTTCAAGAATGTTTAACAAGGGTTATTTTGGGAATTTCCTTTGACTTTTTGGGATAAAACCATGTCTTTTTGTCTTCAAAATATAACAGTATAAATATCCTAAACCCTAATTTCATTCATCTTTTTGGTTAAATAAAATAAAGCAAGGATTTTTCTTCCAACTTCTCCATAGAGGCAAGAACTAGGGTCTTTCATAAAGACTTCATTGCAGCAACTTGGTAGTTGATTTTTCTCCATCAAATTACTTTTAATCAGGTATGTGGTCTTTAAACAAGGATTTCTCTCATCCTTGTTCCCACAAACCTTTTTCTAAATAGGTTTTGAAGATGTAGAAGCATGCTAGGATTCTTGTCATAGTTCTATAAACTATGATTCCCTAAAGTAATGATTTTTAGTTTGAATTATTGAGTTCTCATAATGATAATTTAATTATGAAATTCCTCATGAGTTATCATATTTTTATAGTTGAAGTAAAAGAAAGAAATAAGCTTTGACGTAAGAATTGATGATTGTTTTCAAGGTTTATTCTTAAAACTTTAATTGAGCATTGAAATGTAATAATTACTTGACTTAATACATGATTTAAAGTATGAGAATGAAGCATGTCTAAACTGATTATTTTAGCTTATTAAACTTAATTAAGGAGAAGTTTTAAATTTATTGTTTCATTGTTAAGTTGTGAAGTGAGAAGCTAATGAAGAATCTAATTTGACTGTATTTGCCTATTTTCGCTAAATTAAGAGTTATAGCTGGAAGAGTCCAGAAAGATCTACTGGTTCTTCATAGGGTGTCATTATTCGATAAGATTGAAAGAGAAAGTTAAAGATAGTAATTATATTTTTTAGGGGAGGAGTATTAGAACTGAGGGTGGGCAGATGCCCTTATTTCCCAACCTGTTTAGCCTAACATAGGATTATTATTTTAGCCCATTAAGTATGCCTATAGTATAGTTGGATAAACTAGAGAGAGTGTTTTTTCCCTTTGGCAAGGTTGGGAGCTCCTACACACAAGGTAATATATGGACTTCATTACTTTATGCCTTGAGGTATGTCGGTTATAGAAGCTCCCATAAAGCGATAAGAATGGACAGTTTTGAAAGGAATATAATGAAATCTTTTTTTTAATTAAGACTATATTTTTAAAAAAAAAATTGATCAGTTAAGCTATTTTAATTGAGTTTACTTGAGATATGATCTTTATAATTGTTTTCATTATAAACTACTAAATTGATTATTTAAGTTAAATATAATCAAAGTATAAGAAGAAATCACATTATGAATAGGTTACCACAACATAAGTCACAGAGTGAGCAAGTTACCACACTTAAAGTAAAATCTGAAGGTAAAGTGAGCTAGTTACCATAATTATAAGGAAAAAATCATCAATTACCACATTTACCTTACTAGATCGCTAGTGTGAGTAAGTTACCACACTTCAATGATAGATTCCATAATATGAACGGGTTACCACACTTATGATACTTTAGGAGATAGTGTGAAAAAGTTACCACCCTCCAACACTAGCAACAAAAGTGTGAACATGTTACCATACTTAAGCTAATTATAGCAACAGGGTGAACAAGTTACCACATATCAAATAATATTAAGTCCACTTAATAAATTCAACAAGTATTACTCCATACCAATAAACAAAATCATGCTAGATAGCATCAACAAATACAAAGAGATAGTATGGACTTATTCCCCACAATTTAAGCCTATTTGATATCTCCACTTCGTATCTAACTCCGCAAGTGACCAATTTCCATTATAAAATTTCCAATGGTATATCAAGGAAATTTCCAAATCAGGTACGTAATTAAACACCTATAGACCAAGTCACACTATTTGCATACATGAGTCAATCCAACAATTCACAAGAAAATCAAGTATACATGTAAGCCAACAATTTCATCAGGTACTCACATTATTTCAATTAGACCAAATCTAGTCCCAACCTGATAGAAGATAGTTATTCTGAGCTATCCAAGACACCTTAGGTGACAAAAAGTTAGCAAAAAATTATTAACAATTTATAATAGGGGAATAAACCTCAAATTGCCTTAATTTAGAAGAATCGCATCATTTAAGCGCTTTCCCCTTTAGATTGGCCTCCACCATGCATAAAATAAGAATTACAAGAAGATATTTACTAATCAAAACCAATTATCAACTGATCAAGGTGATTCCACAAATCGACCCTTGTCCCATGGAGTCAAGATCAAATTTTAATTGTAAAATAATTTTATCCAATACAATTGGGTGTTAAATATTAAGTTTCATTGAAAACCCATTCCACTTTGTTGTTAAAATCATAAATTTTTCTCATTTCTAATTCAACATTTAACCCACTATTTTAGGCTTCAAAACCATGAAATCATTTATGGAAATCATGTAAAATTAGTGATAAATCAATTAAAAAGTGATTTGAAAACTTACCCAATAATTATCGTCAAGTTATCCCCTCAATTTTTGCAAAGGGTTTTAGGGTGAGTTCGCATGAAAATTTGAATAAAAACGCAAGCACTCTGTTTATTAAAAGGCCCAGTGTACTTCCAGTAGTGCACAACAAACACGGAGCATCACCACGAATGTGGAAGCCCATCCCCAGAAACCTGCGCGAATATGGTGACCATCCCGCAAATGTCCCATACTCATTTAAGTTGACTGCACTAACAACTATAACAAAAGAAATCCTCAAACATCATAACTTCAAATGGACCTTGGGTAATTATTCGGAACCTCGTGATGAAAACCAATATATTTAAATATACTATTTTTGATGTTTCAGACTCAAAGGAACCATCAAATCACTTGCATAAGGTCTTCTTGACCCGATACTCATTAAGGTCCCATTTTTACCTACATAAAAAAACCATCAAAATACCCCCGGGGCTCACAAAAAATATAAAAGACCTCATTCTAGAAAAAATTCACCGTCCAAATATAATGGAACCATCGGGTTTTTGATCCAAACACTATAAGACCAAATGTGACCCAAGTCAACAATTTCACTTAAGACTCCAACTTTCGCCTGTATAAATGCTCAAACTCACCACAAATGATTTAAAATAGTAAACAAAAGTGTAACTAGACAAAACTCATCATTATAGAGATGATGGGACTGAAGGCTTTCTAATATGAGGTCCAGGAAACTATATGAACCCTATAGTTCCTCATTTGAACTTAAAAGCTCCAAAAACTATAATTTCTCAAACTTCATATCAAATAACATCCCATAACCGTACTAACCATGGAAGCATAGTTAGTCTGATATTATAGGACTATGAGAAAGGGAAATAGTGAAAACACTCAAGAAAATAAAAAATGACCTTTAGGGTCATTACAACATCCACCACTAAATATCATGTTTGTCCTCGAACATAAGAAATAAGAAGCCCCTGAATTGATAAACTACCAAGGATACTGGCTACGTATATCAAACTTGATCTCCTAAGTAGCCTCCTTGATCGATTAGTGTCTCAAGTGCACCTTCACCATATGTATCTCTTTGTTCTGAAGCCTTCATTCCTACCTATTAGGAATAGAACTGGATCCTCCGTAAAATATAAGTCAGGGTAAAAACTCAAGGCATCCCATTGAAGCACGTGAGACTCAGTGAGTATATACCTCCTAAGCATAGAAACGTGGAACACCGGATATGTCATTGACCAAACAAGTGTCAAGTATAACTTGTAAGACACATATCCTTTCCTCTCTTGAATCTCAAAAGGGACCAATAAAATGAGGACTTAACTTCCCGTTCCTCCCAAATATCATCACACCCTTCATGGTTGACATTTTCAACCATACTCTATCACCCTCCATGAACTCCGATGGCCAAACTCTCTTATTAGCATAGATCTTCTTCCTACTCTAAGAATAAAGTAATTGAGTATGAATAAATCTAAATCTATCCATGGGGTCTCGTAACAAATATTTTCTCAATGGTCTCTCCTCAAAAGTATCAAACAACCAATCGAAGATCTACCCCTCTTATGATATAATGCCTCAAAAGGCACCATCTGAATTCTCAAATGGTAACTGTTGTTAAAGGAAAACTCCTTAAGTAGTAAGAACTAGTCCCAATAGCCATAAATGTCATTGACACAAGCTTACAACATGTCCTCAAACACCTAAATAGTATGCTCAGACTAGACTTTGATCTGAGGATAATTGGATGTGCTCATATAAAGTTAAGTAACCATCTCACGCTACATAGTGCTCCAAAAGTGAGAAGTGAACTACGTACCTCGATCCTATATGATAGAAATTTAGGTACCATGCAACCGCACTATCTGGCTAATGTAAATCTCTACCAACTCCAAAGCACTGTATCTCACCTTAATAAAGATAAAGTGAGCATACTTTGTCAAAGGATCAACAATCACTCAAATGGAGTCATAACCACCTAGAGTGGTAGGAAACCCAACAGTAAAGAGGCTATACGCTCCCACTTCCATTGGAGGATAGGTATCCTCTGTGACATACCTCCTGGCCTCTGGTGCTCAAACTGCACCTGCTGACAGTTTAAGAACCTTTCAACAAAGATTGTGATGTCCTTCCCCATACCATCCGCTAATAATATTGACTCAGTTCATGATACATCTTTTTCACCCCTTCATGAATGGAATATCTAGAACTGTTGGCCTCTTCTAAGATTAACCTTACTAAATCATCAAACTAATGAATGAAAATCCTGCCCCTAAACCTCAAAATACCCTCAGAAAACAACTTGGATGCCTTATCATCACCTTGTAGCACCTTATCATGACTGATCCTTAACTTAGCATCATCAAGTGGGGTGGTATGGATATGTTCTATCAATGAAGAACAGGCCTCTACACATGTGAGCACACCACCATCATCCGAAATCTTCAACCTTATAAAGTTGTTGGCTAGACTTTGAACATCTCTATTAAAAAGTTGCTCATCAGTTTGAATAAAAGTCAAACTACCCATGCTCGAGGATTTCTTACTAACCGAATATGTCACTAAATTGTTCTTTCTTGGATGGCATAAGGTAGTGATGTCATAATACTTAAGAAACTCCACTAAATATCGTTGCCTCAAGTTAAGGTCTTTGTGGATGAAAATATAATAGAGACACCTATGATCGATGAAAGTCTCAGAATGCACTCCATACAAGTAGTGTCTCCATAGCTTCAATATCAATATCACTGCTTCCAACTCTAAGTCATGAATGGGATAGTACCTCTCGTATACCTTCAATTACCTAAAATTATAGTCCACCACCATACCTTCCTGCATCAATACTCCACCTAATCAACCCTAGAAGCATCACTATATACGATGGAATGTTTTCCCTCTACAAGCAAAGTAAGACTAGGAGTTGACATCAAAATGACATCAAAGTCTACCATATAAAGTAAGATCATGCCTACCTAAGTCTCATACCCCGAAAAGACTACTAGGAAAGATCGGTACACCTAATCCACCACTAAGGACTCACCATACGAGTAGACATATGAAAAGGGGTGGGAAATATATCAAATAACATCTTAAAGCCAGAAACAAAGTATATAGATACATAGGAATCCGTGGACCCTGAATAAAAATCATTGCAGAAGTCCTAGAGTAAACTGGGACAATACCTATAATCATAACATAGGAATTGTCAACCTCAGGCCTCCTGGGAAAAGCATAGAACTGTGTGTGCCCATATTTGGTCTAAATGGGAGCATAACCCTGACTTCTGTTTGTCTGTTGTACACCCCTACCATCCTGTGTACCTCTACCCATCTATCCACCTCCTCAAGCTCTACCTGAAGGTGTCGGTGCTCTAGTTGAAGCATACTATCCTGATTATCTTGTTGAAAATAACTCCTAACTTGATAGGGACAATGCCTACTAAAACTTCTTAGATCCCTGCACTCAAAATAAGACTGGGGAGCTAAAAAATATTGGGATGAACCCTGAGACTCAGTGTGCCCACCTTGGCCTAGAACCCTCTGATGAGAACTATATGAGCTTTGTGTTGGATTAGAGGTTCTCTGGAATATCATTCGTGAAACTCATCACTACCTCGTAAGGGCATTGAGACCATAGCATGTTACACATTACTAGTACCCAATGCCTGCATAGCTTCCTGAAAAGGACCCCAATGATAAAAGTGACCTTAGATACTTGATTGATATCTTGACGGTTATATTGGGTGAAAAAAGGGAAATAACGGGAGATTATGCATAACATTGAGATTGTTAGTTAAGGCTTTGGATGTTTACAGATTATAAATTATTATTGGACTGCTGTATATAAACTATTTGTATGTTGTAGTATTTGGAAGACTAACTGGGATATTAGGAGTCATTGTTTTCTTTTATAGGTAGCCAACCGAGGACATTGCTGAGTACCATTGTTTTATATCTCTTACTTTTTTTTTTACTTTTCTGTGGGTTCGGGGATTAGGATTCAGTGATTGCTTCCATCTAGTAGTCCAAGCTTCATCCAAGATATTCCGAGGTAGCTTCCCATTCATTCAGTAGTCACCATATATCCCAGATCTTTTAATTTCATGTATCTTTACTTTAGAGATATTTAAAGACTTGATACTTGTATAAACTTCAAATTTAGTGGCTATGTACAATGACACCTGGTTTTGGGGTTAATAGAAGAATTTTGCATTTTATGTCTTATTTGTGTATTAGTTTCCGCATCTTACCTTTGATTATTTACCTTACTTATTCATGAATAAGGCTGAGCTACCAGGTTGTAAGGTAGGTGCCATCATGCCTGAATTTGGCATGACAGTGGTTGTGCTCCGATAGAGGATGTGGCCTAGCCCTTTGTAGAGGGTGTTGCTCAGATTTATGTTCCATAGTCCCTACCTGCTTTGGTAGAGAAGTTGTCTTAGCCTATTCCTGAGGGTGATGCTCAGATTTATGTTCCACTAGTCCAGCATGCTCCGAAAAAGGATTTTTATAGGTTCCTCCACCAGAATCAATCATTTTTTATGCAATATTCATAGGTGTATATTGGTCTGTCGTTCTATCCTTAGATTTGAATTTGAATTTGTATGACTACTTCACCTCACCTCCCCATAGGTGTACATATTGGTCTATCATTCTGTCCTTAGATTTGAATTTGAATTTGTGTGACTACTTCACCTCACCTCCCCATCCTTCGCCAGTTGGACAACTTAATTTTGATGAGGTGGTACTTAGTCATTTAATTATTAGCTTACACTTTTTATAAATGTCGCTTCTGATATTTATAATTAATAACTATTAGTTTCTTTTCATCCCTAGTCGGCTACTTTATTCCATCAAGAGGGTGCACCATCTGCGACAAACATTTCAGTGAAGGTAACAATTAAGGAATTAGTACTCCCACGTAACTGCACTTCTAATTTTTTTTGTTAATGAATTAGAACTCCCACATAACTGCACTTCTAATTTTTTTTGTTCTATTTGTTTTAAAATATTTTCATTTACACTAGATCCAAGAGTACTTAATAACATCCGACCGTGGCACAAGCGATAATGCAGATAAAAACAATCAAGTAATTTATTATCTTAATCAATCTTAATTATTTATTCTTAGGTTGTTTGTGTGTAATTATATATTGATATTTTTTAAAGAAAAATTCAAGTAGGCCCTGGCAGAGGACCTTCTTCACCACCCGACCCGTCATGTAATCCTCACAACCAGAACAAATACTATTAGAATACGGATGGATACACTGACGAGACAGGTCTTCTTAGGTGTAAGAAAATACTAAAAAGGTTGTATTGTGGTACATCATAGATTTTGTTGTAATTTGATTATTTATATTTTCTTTTACATTTCAAATGAAATTGAAAAAAATAATTCATCTTTTTTCAAAATTTTCTTATTTGCGTTTTGTCACAACTTATAGATTTAAATTGTTGTAATGCAATTTTATTTTTAAAAAAACTTAAATTATCGATAAAGTGCTCATTTTACCTTTAGTACATACGTGTAATTTTAACAAACTAATAAATAATTATATTGCAATTAGATGACTAAGAATAACTTAAAGTGAAAAACTTAAAAATTTATATTGCGTAATTGTAATTTAAAAATTGCATATCGCACTTCATGGATGACACGTCAACTCAGAATGACCAACCACTGAAAAACCAAAGCTTAATGAACGTTGATCGATCATACACCTGTAAAGTGCATATCAAGATCATGAACTACACTTTATTAAATGACATGTCAACTCAAAATGATCAATCACTGAAAAAGCCAACATTTAATGACACGTTCACTAGTCATATGCCTAAAATTGCACATCAAAATCGTGAATTATACTTTATTAAATGACTTGTAAAATTGGAAAGACTGGTCACTGAAAAAGACGACATTTAATTACTCGTTGACTGGTCATATTGTAATGACCCTCGATCATTTTTATATTTTTTGACTTTCTTACATTTAGAGTGTCCTTATAACTTTCCCAAGTCATTTATGAATTGTTGGGATCGATAGGTTGGATCCCTGGCAGTTGTTGTTATTTAATTCCTTTGAAATTATAAACTTTCCACAACTTACTCAGTTTGTATGATCTCGAATATCATTTTTGATAGTTTCATTGAGTTCATATTATCAATTACATAAAGATTTTTTATATAGAATGTTATAATTAAACTCTATTTCCATTCTGTGTGTATTTTGAAATTTTTCCAAAATATGTCAAGATTTGGTTTATGAGGACAGATTTATCGGAAAAAGGACCAATACATTGGTAAATAGACTGATAAATTGGCCAGTGCTGATAAATCAACCATTTTGACCGATATATTGGTTAATTGGTGAATTTATAAAAAGATCACTTTTCTCGAATTTGTTTCAACATTTTTCTCATTTTCTCTCTAATTTCTTGGAATTTCAGGGCATGTTTAACAAACTTTGAAGTTGTTTAATCAATATTTACTTTGTAGAAACTCATTACAGTGGATCTGCGATTATTTCTACCGAGTAATTCTTTGTTTTCTTATTTTATAAGCTTTTTGAGCATATATATTTCGATTTTATCGTTAAATATAGCTCTATTTTGTATCATGTGATGCACGAGCTATTCTCTACGTGTTTGTATAAATATATTTTTTCATGATATTAGGGTTTATGGACCCGATATTGGCCGGGATTTTAACCCTGTTATGTATATAGCAATATGGGTCTTGTTTTACTTGTATTGACATGTGGGTTATGTTTTTTCAGTCTTGCATGATCCCGAGCTTCACATATGATTCTGAACATTCTGGGAACACTTCGTGAGGATATCATTAGAATCTAAGTATCTAGAGTCTACTTTCTTCAGACTAGGTATTTGTATAGTATATGCATGGTAAAGCACCAGCTCGGGGATGAGACGAC
>JBDJHY010456804.1:0-17600 GCA_039654485.1 Withania somnifera | reverse complement strand
CCAGTGACTTTTGGTACCTTTATCGGAGGATCGAGTAAAATTATTCACACCAATTTTTTTTATATTTGAAACCAAAACACATCCTAAAAAAGATTTTTCTTCTGTCTCTTTTTAGTCTTGTTCACAATAAAAAAAAACTTAAAGTGTCAAAAATTAATTGCAATAAAAAAATAATTTTATTACAAAAATTTTAATGAGTATAATTCTGTTGTTCTCTTAATTCCACTATTTAAGGTTTTTTTTTTTTTTGCAATTTGAGGGCCCTTCCCTCAATAGTATATTTTTGAATTGCACGCTGGTTTGAATATTATAGAAATGTGCTTGATCCCTAGGAATGTCGAACAACACTTCGTTGTCACGGGTTGATCTTCAGCCAGAACTTTGTTGATTAATTTTTTGAAGAATTGTGTTGATGCCAAGACTTTACTCCAATGCTTACAGAATGAACAAACAAATATGTAAAACCCTTATTTATAGTTGCAGGGGATAACAACTTAAGAATAAATGAACTCTTCTTGCTTTATCACAAATTCTATGTGATAAGATTGCTTGGGATTGACCAAAAGATGTCCTTTTAGGCATTTGGTAATTTTTTACTGGCTTGAATTTCACTTGGATTGCCACATCATTTAAACATGTCACATCATCGTGTTGGTCTTACATTTAAAATAAGACACTATGTCACTTGACACATATTATGGGTCTGCGCCTCAACATATGAAATGATCTTTGGTCTTTGAAATAATAAAATGGACTAATTTAATTTATAAAGTCCAAATTATATATTCAACCCAAATGATATGAATTAAATTCAATAAAATTTATTTGTTTACAAATTCTCCCTAATTCAAGTCTTACAGATGTGGGCTTAATCAACTATAAAGGTGCATGTCAAGACCTGATTTATCAGGTCACGAGGGAACCTACACCCTACCGTAGGGGAATCACCTAACAAGCACACAAAGTATGATAAATGACTAAAAACGGAAGATAATACAAAACTATGTCGGTAGGAATTAATGAAAGTCTAAATTGAGTCAATAACATTACCAAAACTTGACATTCGATACATAAGCCACTAATAAGAGTATAAGTCTAGAATAAAATACAGTGTCTATCTCAAAAGTACAATAGGACAATATAAGTGATAAGAAAAGATAAATGTAAGCTCCGAGCGCCAGAAATCATCACCTACATCATATTAGAATACAAGCACGAAGTCTAGAAATGAACGGTGATAACTCGTACTTGTGTCTGCACCAAAAGATGCAAAAGTGTAGTATGAGTACTAAAACAACGGGTACCCATTAGGTATCATCGACCCACTGGGCTCATATAGGAAATAAAAGCAGTAAATAGGTAGATAAGAAGAGACAAGTAGAGTAAACAAAGAAACTAGCTAATAGGATAAAGATAAGTAAATATCATAGATACTACCTAACAATAAGGAAGACTCATGAAAACAAAGAAAAGAACATACCTGAATCCATGTTCAACGAATAAGGTATAACCAATTAACAGGGATAGAGTTATACCTGTAACCTCAAGTAACAGGAATAAGAAGAAAAATTGATTAGAATAAACACAAAAGGAAAAGGAATGAAAGGAAACCCAACAGATACAAATCCATCTCATAACAGTATATCCAAACAGTGACAAGAAAGAAATCCCAACGACCTCTCGTACGATCGAGGGATACATACAAGGATGAATTCTAATCTTCCGACATCCCATACTACCAGACAGTACAATAACAAACAACATTCAAGGATATAATATGCATGATAATGATGAGATGATAGTAAAGTAAATCTGTATACTCCTATTTTGAGTCAGCAAGCCTGGAAGGTAGAACCTATGGAAGCTGCAACCCGTATACCTTGACTCTCCTATATACTCCTTATCCGATCGCCTATAATTTCGGATCGGCAAGGTCCATGGAGGACAAAATTACATACAAAACATAAAATAAATTGTACTCAGATTTCTTACGGGTCTATATTAGAATCAAGTATCAACGACCATACCCATTTACAACCGGGATTAAAATTTAAATGAATTCAACATCTAGCTCCTGGCGGCAACCAAGTCTAGCAATAACTCAAAATAGTGATTAACTCTTTACTTAGTTTTTTTTATCATCAAAATTGGTAAAATATCTTATAAATACTCATTTTAATCTCATAATACTGAAACAGGCCCTTAAGGCCAAAAAACATTTTGAAATCGAAGATGTTGGCCCCTCGACCATAAATTAGTTGAAATCAATGCATAAAAACTAGTTTCATGATAATGATATGCTTAAACATAACAATATCTCAACAAGTCCTGCCGGCTCTACACAGGTCCAGATACTATACCATCTACAACTCGCTAGTTGATATCCGAGACTCATGAACATTCCTAATAATCACCATCTATGTTCCAAAGTCAATCAAGCCCACTCAAGATCATAGGGTAGCTATAATCACAAATGTAACACCAATGCGTAACCAAGAAGCGGACTAAAAAAGCGGACAGGATCAAGGGTACCAAACCTAAAGGGACAAACCCAAGGATGACTAATTACTATATTTATTTTTCATATAAACCAAATCTAGGATCAGTAAGCCTTAGCCTACTTGACGTCCGAAGATAAGTTCGCAAATATTGAGTATTAGTCCAGACAATTCCAACAGCCCCAACAATGCACAAACAAACTCAAAATATCACGAAACTAGTTAAGTAATAATCTAAATATTAATACGAGTAAAAAAATACCCATAAATCCATAATTATAGGCAGGGTCAAAACGGGCCCGTAAATCCAAAACTCTAAACATATGGTACTAAAAACTTTTTCACATCGTAGGAAATTCATATCCAAAATTTGGAGTGAAGCTGAAATCATGAAATTTAGTCCATTCCCTTCTTTGAAAGTTTCAAAACCTCCATTAAAGCACTTGGATCTTCTTATAAGCTTGTGGGTGACTTTATTTATGCTATTACCTTCCTTACTTATTTAGTTCCTTTACTTTCCGTACTTGTTGGATGGTTCTCCTATGGTGTTATGTAGGTGTCCTCAGGACCTGAGAAATCGGGTCGTGAACATTAATATGAATCATATGATACCTATAAAACTATAATTACAGCGGGGGTCAAAATGGACCTATAAGCCCGCATACTTGAAACTCTGAAAAAAAAGATATCAAAATATTTCCCACATCCTAGGGAAATCTTACCCAAAATTTAGAGTTAAGACGAGCAAGAAAAAAGCTAAAATCAATGAATTAAAGTGAAGAACAAATTTTTAGAATTTGAAAAGGTTTAGATGAAATTTGAGTGAAGACTTAGCAATAATTGAAGAATAATCGAAGAAATATTAATTCCAGCATCACCCACTATTGCATGTGAAACCCCAAGTATTTAAAATTGTGATTTTAGAGCTTTGAAAGTGAAAAGCATGGTGAAGAATGATAAAAATTATATTTTGGGGTTTAAATACAACAAGTGAAATAGACTGTGTGAACGCCATCAGTCACTATAATGAACCACCATAAATGCAGTGGTATGGTTGTAAACGCAAAGAGAAAAGAAAGGAGGCCGGTGTAGGTCATCTCTTTGTGATTGAGGAGGCTAACCCAATCGAGTTCACCACGAATGCAATCCATCCCCGTGAATGCATAGGCCAAAGAACCTACATCAGAAATAATTGATGCATCAACAAAACCAACTGTGAAAATAGGCTCGATAAAGTGTTCGAAATGTATTTGAATCCTGATGAACACAAACTAAATATACTACCTATATGAAAATGACATTTTAGACCCAAGACACAAATGAAATTCCAATCCGAGATCATTTCAATGAAATATTGACTAAAGCCAACTCTAGGAAAAAATCTCAAACTTTTCAACTGAGTACTTGAAATGGTCCCGGTTGGACCGAAGCCAGATCATACATCTTACTTAACTGAAACTCGACATTCTTGAGCTGATGGAACAATTGTATGTTCAATCCACATTTCCGATCATGAAAGGGCAACCCAAGCTACACATAGGAATTCCAAAACACATTAAACATGGAAAATGTGATAAAACTAAAACCAAGTCTTTCCTACTCGAATAAATTATCCACCTAGATTAAAGTCCATATTCCGGAGTTAATGGAACACTCAGAATTTGATTCTGAGATCGTTTTCACTGAATGTTCACTAAAATAAACAATTTCAATAGTTAGAGCTCTAAGTTAAGAAAACGTACATAACGACCAAATGAACAACCCAGGAACTGAACCAGCAGTCTCGATAAGTCATAAATGTCTTAGGGCCTCTAAAAAAGGTTCTAAGATGTAAGAAAATGCAGAAATACAAAGATAACCATAAGAGTTATTACACAAGTGCATAAAACCATCAAGGAAACAACTAAATACTTTATAAAAGAGTCATGAAACCTCAATTTTCTTTAGATTCAAATCCAAATAGTCACACTTTAGTCTTACCCTTTTGAAAAGCCACCGAACTAGCAAAATTGGATCAAATATGAATTATCCATAAGAATACGAGAGAATTACCCAAATAGTCACATGCCTATATTTCCATATTTTAAAAACTCAAATCCAAGCTCTGAGAGAAAATATAAAATTTTATTTCAGTTACATGTTAACCATGACTTGGAAAATCCATGTATGATTACATAAAAATCAAGTAAAAATTAACATCTAAAATTCTAAAATATTATTACAATGTTTATACAAAACTCCATAATTTGAATTTAAAAACTCACAATTTGAAGTTAAAATCACAAATTAATCCATGAGAAAATAATGAAATATAGGTTTCAGAACTTACCCAAGGATTTGAAATTCAAAAACTCCTTTTGGAACTCTCCAAAATTAGTAGAGAAAAGATAGGATTTAATTCTATCCAGGTTGCTGGCCTATGCAATCACAGACTCCACCATTGTGATCACAAAGAGGCCTGAACGACCTGGACTGAACCAGAAAAACCTTCTATACAATCATGACAAAGCCATACGATTGCAATACACTACCCCTTCTTTCACAATCGTGACATAACCAAGGCAATTGCAGTGAAGAGAGGTGATAGAAGCAACAACAACAAATGATAACCTTTCAAACAATCCTTTAAATTCATTCAGAATCTAGTACATACAACCCATATAAGAAACCATGCTAATTTAGACGTTCTGGACCTAATGAAACTATTAAAGAATAGATCTAAGGTATCTTCGACCTGATATCTATCAAGGACAATTACAAAATGATACCTTTCATCAAATAACCAAAATACCCTCAGAATCCCCCCAAAACTATCCAAACCTTCTCCTAGACCAAAAGTTACCTCATGAAATCAATAAATCGTTGAAATTTAAATTCAAGCACTTTAACTTCAAATGTTTATTCATGTCAAAACTTTTGCTTGAACTTTAAAATTATCTCATCTAAAAGCATAAAACCACCTTGAAGGACTCAAAACTCATACCAAAGATCTTCTTAGATCAAAATTCACATTTCAAAGTTGATCAAATTGATGTTATTCTATTTCGATACTGAAACCATTAAATGTTGACTAAACTCAACCATATCAACCTCAAAACCTTCCAAAAGAAAAAAATACCCCAAATACCTAGCTTCATACTTTAGTTTCCAAGATAGCCACTCCCGGAGACCAAATATGACAAGAGACAACTATGAAAAAAGATAAAATAATTATTTCTCAAGAAAAGCCAAAATTGTTGTGAGAGTCATTAGTTAAATAAGATGGAATACTTGGTTTACAGTAGACCTAGAGTGCTGGAATGTATGTATTGAAGCTAGAATGTTTTTCAAAATATGTTAGTGATTTGAAAGCTATAATGTGGCAACAATGAATGGATAAAACATGTGAGGAAGTTAATAACAATAAAGGGTATGCATTTTTGATAATTTCTAGACAAAGTCGACGAAAACAAGAAAGAAATCAAGAAAGTGGAAGGAAAATGAGAAAAAAATATGGAGGTTTTTTTAAATAAATAATTATGGTATATATATATTTGCTGGATATGGACCAATTTGTGTTTTATAAAACCGTGTCTGAGTTGAAGATGGGCGCTAAAATATATTATCCAAGACTTGTGTGCTAGGGTTTTATATTTTTCAACTTTATTTGATGACATAATATAATAAGTGGAATTTGACTAAGGCTCTATTTGTCCATGGGTTTTCTTTCTTTTTTTCGATTTATATTTACTTTATCCAAAAAGTGTGTTTGCCCATCAAAAACTTCAAATTCAATTCCAAATTGGATTTGGAAAACTGAAAATAGGTTGAAACCTATTTTCACTATTTTCCAAATTCAGTTTGGAGTTTTATTATTATAACATGCTACCGCAACTTTTATATGTTTAGAAAAATACCCCACTATATTTTTTTGTTCAGCATTACTTATAAGTTATTTCTTAGTTATTATGGTGTTAAAAAATAATGATATTTATGTGCTCAGTTATTTTATTATTATTATTATATTATAGAAATGTTAAAGAATGAGTGAATCACGTTGGTCAAATACTGATGAATGAATTGATGATAATATTATAATTTTATGATAAATGTTCACTCACAGTACCTCCTCATCTTGAGAGAGGTACATATTTATGTTGTTAAGTTGGATGACTTTTTTAGTTTTAAAAAATTAGGGTGTAAAATAATATTTTTATAAAGTCTTTCCAAAAGTAAAAAAATATATTCAAAAGGATATGACCAAGCACAATTATATTCTTTTATACTACAAGTGTTTTGATAATCTGACAACCTATTTGGAATAGGTTGTTACAATTGGATCACCTATATAGACTTTTTAATTGTAGTGAACTTCCTATATTTAAGTGATGATTAAGATAACGATTTATGAAGAAAAGAAAGCATAAAGATAGCAAGATAAGAAGTAAAATATGGTAAGAAGTCTAGTGAAAAACAAAGACCGAAGAGTTCAAGTAAGAGGAGTTCTTATGTAGAAAGAAGTGTTCTTTGATAAGAGAATCAAAAGACAACTATAAATACACAAGGACTTTCCAATGAAGAGCATGCACTTACAAAGAGAAGAAAGGAAAGAGTACAATCAAATCAAGAGAGCCTATATTTGAGAGGATTTTGACTCATTTATAAAGTGTAATCTGATACAAGGATTACAGACCAACGAACCTATTTTATTTAGCAATCTACATTATTATTATTATTATTATTATTATTATTATGTCTAGCATCATTGTATTAGGAAAAGTTTCTCATTGAGTTGTAATTTTTCTTTGTAGAAAAAATATTCTGGGTTATATTTAGTGTTGTGTTAACTTTAAGTTTGGGGAAACTTAAAGTTTGGGAATTCTTGAATCAATGGTAATTAAAGAACAAGTTTTTAGGAAATAAAATTTTTTCCTAGGAGAACTTTTGTAACCTTGAACTATTGTTTTGGCTCATTGGATTTAGTGGAGTTTGGGTTAAATCTTACAAGAGTGCAGGTCATGTTTTTTTTACCCTTTTCGAGTTGGGGTTTTCAATGTTAAAACTAGTGTTGATTACTTTACCGCTTAGTTGACCAACTAACTTCAAATAAAATAGGTAAACAACCAGTTTCTTTAGAATAGTAGGGGCGTACAACTCTACAATTGGTATCAGAGCAGGCTATCTTGCTAAAAGCTAACTCTTAAGAAAATATCATGATGAATTATATACCTCCAATTGGTTATGGTAAAGGTTAGCACACTAGAAAGCCACCATTCAATGTCCAGTACTTCTCCTAGTGGAAACAAAGAATGGAAAACTTCTTGCAAGATGAAGATTATGAACTCTGGCTAAGAGTTTCGATTGGGCCAAAATTTCCAACCTGATGTTCCTAAGAAAGTGAGTGAATATACTGAGGATGATTATAATATGCTAGGGAAAAATGCAAAGGCTAAGTGTATTCTGGTATGTAGACTTGGACCTGATGAATAAAACAAACTTTTAGTTTACACCTTAGCCAAACAGATTTTGAGATACTTTGGTAAATGCTCATGAAGGAACTACTAAGGTTAGAAAATTTAGAATGGCTCCTCTAAGTTTTGAATATGAAGCTTTCAAGATAAAAACTGAAGAGCCGTTACAAGACATTATAACTTTGATTTACTACTATAGTAAATGAGTGAGTATCACTAGGAAAGAATCTCATTGTTGAGGAGATACTAGACAAAGTACTCAGAACACTTCCTAAAACTTTGAAGCGAAGGCGACAACTATTTAAGAATCGAAGGACCTAACTTACATGACACTAGATGAGTTAGTTAGAAATTTAAGAACATATGAGATAAATATGGAAGGACATTAAAAGGCTGAAATGAGCAAAGAAAAATATCTTGCTTTGAAAGCAGTTGAAAGTGATGGGTATGGATAAAGAAGACATGGCTTTTATTAACAAAAACTTTAAGAAATTTCTTAAGAAGTGAGGGAGCAATGGCAAGAAAATAGTGCTTGAAAAAGGAAAAGTCTTTGATAATGGAACAAATGTGAGAAGGCTGATCATCAAATCTAGGACTATCCAGTGTGGGAGATTGATAGAAAGAAGGAAATATTTGAAAGAGAACAAAAGCAAAAGAAGCAGTTGTATGATAGAAAAAGACATGGATCATCTAAAGCTATGTATGCAGTCTGGGGTCCTGAAGACTCTGAAAATGAGGAGGATAGAGACTTAGATCTTATGTCTATGGAAGACTCAAATACTGAAGAAGAATCTGAAGAAAAATAAGTAACTATCTTAGACTTAAAACAAAAACTTAACTCTTTATTCTAAGAAAAACTGGTCTCCCTAATGAAGACTCTAATTGATAATTTTCATAGTTTAACTAAGAATAGAGATCAGCTACTGGACTTTACCTGTCTCAAGTTTGAGTTAATATATCTTAAAAATATCAAGATTTGACTGGAGAAAGAAAAGCAGAGTCTAAAGGAATAGGTTTGTCAACTTGATTCTTCCATTATAACCCTTAAGTCTGAGGTCAAAAAGTTGTTTGTTAATCCTGGAAAGAAAAAATGACTAGTGAACAATTGGAATGTGAAAATAACCTCAAAAGGTTAACGATGAGTTGTATACTGAAAGAGAGATGTTTAGAAGAATTGAGATGGAACTAGCTAGAAGTAAGTTTGAACAATAGAGAGCAAACAAGTGGAATAATTCATCAAGAATTATCACCCATAGGACACATAGTGAAAAAGATGGGTTAGGATTTGTAAGAACAAGTATAGGAGATCTCTGTAAATTTTGTGGTAATCTTGGTTATACTAAGATGGTATGTCCTATAAATAAAAGTTACCAGGATATGAATAAGATTCTTGCTAAAGGAAGAAAAAAGGGAATTTTAAAGGTTTATGAACTTTATAATAGGAACAAGTTTGCCTCAAAATAGAAGTCTATTTATATCTTACCTTCTTGGACTAAGAAAGCATTTATTCACCCTTTTACCCATAAGAAAAGGCCTAAGATTTTCTAGGTTCCTAAATCTAACCTCTGAATCTTGTAGGTAATGGTGAGAGGAAACAAGAAAACTGGTACATTGATAGTTCTTGATCAAGACACGTTATTGGGGATAAAAAGAAATTCCTCTCACTTATTGAAGGAGAAGGTGGAGAAGTCTCTTTTGGAGGAGGAAAAAAAGGTACAACCAGAGGAATTGGAATGATTGGTGAAAGATCTGGTAATTGAAAATGTGTATCATATTGATGGACTAAAACATAGTCTTTTTAGAATATACCAACTATGTGACAAAGGAACAACGTAACCTTTTATTCATCTGGAGTAGATGTGATTAACTTGGAAACATGAAGAACTTTACTCACTGGGCAAAGGTACAAGCATGTGTACACATCTGATGTTGAGAAGATCCCCAAAGAAAATCTTGTGTGTCTCTGTCCAATAGAAAGTGATCCATTTTTATGGCACAGAAGACTTGGACATGCAAGCCTTAGTCAGCTAAACAAACTAATCTCTAAGGACTTAGTGACAGGTCTTCCTAATACTATGTTCAAGGATGACAAGGTATGTTCAATATGTTCTCAAGGGAAACAAGCAAAATCTTCTTTCACTCCTAAGGAATAGGTTAGTTCAACCAAGTCTTGGAACTTCTCCACATGGATCTGTATGGTCCCATGAGGGTAAGAAATCGCGTTGGAAAAAAGTTTATATTTATGCTTGTAAATGATTGCACTAAATTATCTTGGACTCTTTTCCTTGCATCTAAGAGGATCCTTTTGAAGCATTCATTACCTTATTTAGGAAACTAGAAAAGAAACTATGAAATAATCTTGCTTTAATAAGATTTGACCATGGAATTGAGTTTGAAAATATGAGATTTGCTAAATATTTCTCAGCTCATGGCATAGAACACAATTTCTTTACACCCAGAACTCCTCAGAAAAATATGGTAATGGAGATAAAGAACAAAACCTTGCAAGAAATGGCTAAAAAAATAATGATTTCTAGTTATACGTCTAGTTATTCTTCGGCCGAAGTTGTAAATGTTATATGCTATATCATTAATAGATGCATGATTAGGCCTATTTTTTGGAAGATTCCTTATGAATTACTTGATGATAGAAAACCAAACATTTCTCATTTTAGAGCCTTAGGTCATAAAGGTTTCATACATAATAATGGGAAAACTTTGATAGGAAAATTTAATGCTAGAAGTGATGAAGGAGTTTTTCTCGAGTACTCTCAACATAGTAAGGCCTATAGAATCCTAAATAAAAAAACCAATTGCCTTGAAGAAATCATGCATGTAGTATTTGATGAAAATAGTTCTTCTACTAACCAGTTCTTCCAGGATAATAATGATACCATAAAGATCGGACAACCTGACTTTGAAAAACAAACATATGGAACACGTACAACTAACAAGGTTGTTGAGAAAAAATCTAAGAAAGGAGAAGACAACCAAGATGAAATATAAATAAACATCAGGTGGAAATAACTCCACAAAGGGAGTATCCTAACCTTGAGTCTGAAGGAAACCAAAAGTTGGCTCTAAAAGATACAAGTATCAATGATCTGATCCCATATATGACATTCTCATTGAACATAGCTCTAGAATAACTACAAGATTTGGACTAAAAAATCTTTATGGTTTTAATTTTTTTATCTACAGTTGAACCTAAAGAGTTAATGAATCTTTGCAAGATATAGACTGTATTATTTCCATATAGGAAAAGATAAATCAATTTGAAAGGAACAAAGTTTGGCACCTGGTACCCAAGCAAAAAGATATAACTACCACTGGAACTAAATAGGCATTCAAGAATAAGTTGGATGAACATAGAACTGTGATAAGAAACAAAGAAAGACTAGTAATTCAAGGCCACAATAAAGGGTAGAGTATCGATTATGATGAAAAGCTAGACTAGAAGCAATAAGACTTTTCATAGCCTTTGCTACTCACGTGATCTTTATTCTCTTCCAAATGTATGTGAAGACTGTATTTTTGAAATATTCAAAGTAGAGAAACATGTAAAGTAATCTCCTGGATTTGAGAACATAGACTATTCTGATCATGTTTTAAAGCTTGATAAAGCCCTATGTGGACTTAATAAAGCCCCTAGAGCATGGTATTAAAGATTCCATAAATTTTTGATAATCCATGGGTACACTAGAGGTAATATTGATTGCACTTTGTTCTTGAAAAACAACAGAAAAAGTATGTTCATTGTGCAGGTGTATGTAGATGATATCATCTTTGGACGAACCAACAAAGCTTTCCAAATGATTTTTCTAAAATAATGAGCAAAGAACTTGAAATGAGCATCATGGATGAGCTCAAATTCTTCCTAGGATTGTAAGTTCAGCAGTTTCCATCTGGATTTATGAGACATCAATAAAAATATGTGAAGGAACTTCTTAAAAGTGTCAAAACGTAGAATTTCAAAGCATTTGACACTCCAGTATGCACCACTGGAAAGTTGGACCTGGATGAAATAGGCCAGTCAATGGAATAGAAGCTGTACAAAGGAATTAGGCCTGAGATAGTCTTTGGTGTGGGACTCTGTGCTAGATTTTAAGCTAATCCTAAAGGGATGTCTATGAATTTTAGTTATATTGAGAAATAGATTGCTAACATATTCACTAAAGCACTAGCAAGGGAATACTTTAAAAGGAACATGTTGAAATTGGGGATGATTAAGATCCTATAAAACTCCCTTAATGACTGTCTAAAAGAACTTTGTAAATAGAACTGTTTTTTCCTAGGTGTTTTTTTTCCATACTTAGTTTTTCTGTACATTCTTGTATATATCTATGACCATTTCATTTAACATGCTCTCAAAATATAACGGTATATTTGCCTTAATGTCAGGGTATTTTCTAGAAATGAGGGACCATCAATACAACATTGGTTAATTCAAGGTTAGTTTCAAGAAAACCTATTAAACTAGATTAATTCAAAGTGTTCAACTAGGTCCTTTTATAAGCGTAATTTTTTTCTTTTTTTCTTTCTCTACACACTACAAAAAAATAAGAAAAAAATATTAAAAAATAAAAAAAATAATAGAGCCAGAGTCCATCATAACTGTTATAACAGACATCTCAATCCCGTTCCTCAACAAAAGACACTTCCCCTTAAAGTTTTTTTCTAAAACGGTCACTTGGGTATTTATATCCGTTTTTTTCACTTCTCTTCAAATAATCATTTTTATTCTCTTCATTTTTGCTAAATCCCTACTTCTCTAGGTTCAAATGGCGTTTATCCCACCCACATACTAATGCTCTTGAAAATATTCCATCCCTATATGATGTTCTAGATCTAGGGTTGAGTTTGTTATTCCTCATGTCGATACTTTATGACTTGGTCCTTCATACTTTAGACCTTTCACTAGAGTGGTGGAAACTCGTCTCCCTAGAATTCTTGCTATGGATTACTAGGGGTGGCTCACATTTTGTCTCTTACTTATCTTTATCTTTGTCAATTTATGACCTCTACAATTTTCATTGATCAACTAACCCCTAGGGCTTTAGGTGAGGGTGAATTTTCTGTGGATGTGATTCTAGGGTTGAGTGTTGAGGGTTTTGGGGAGGATGCACCAAGTTAGGGGGGATTTATTGACAAACCAAGTGGTGAACCTATTCCCTTACTAGTTTCGGGGTAGCTAATGCATCTAGGCAGGGGTCCACTAGAAGTCCATCAGATGATGTACATCCCAGCTGGGGTAAGATTTAAAGTAATCTCCTCTAAGAGGCCTGTTTTTCCTGTCTCATCTGTGCCTATGGAACAGGTTGGTTTAACCATTTCTTCTGATAGGGCGGATGAGGATGAGGATGAGGATGAGGTACCATTAGATACCTTAATTAAGAAAAGAACTAAGAAGAGCTTAACTAAGGCTCCTAGGAAGCTTGTTTGGGTTCCTCGAGATGAGCCTAATTCTCATCCTTTGCCCAAACCTACTTCAGTTCGGATATCTATCACTAGAAGTAGGTCTCAAACTGCTAAGAGAGGGTGCCATCTTGGGAACCCAAATGTAATTGTTCTAGGATACCATTGTTTTAAGTAGGGTTGTCCTATATAATACTCCATAAGACCTACTGAAATAATTAATGAAGGTACTTAGGCATCTAATCGAAAGAGCAAAAGGAAAGCAAAGGTTGAACTCTCTTTCCCTCTTAAGAAATGGGTTCGCCAACCTATTCCATCAGTTACTCCTATTTAGTATCGTCTTCAAGAAAAGTTTGATGAAGAGGATCCTAAGGAGGATATATATGGTCCTAGGGATGATGAGATAAAGGCTTCTAGTGAGAAAGATGGTGTCATTTTTCGATTTGGTGGTACTATGGATGAAACTCCTTTGTATATGAAAATCAAGTTTTGAAAGAGAGATGTGATTAGTGGTAGGGTAGTGATTTTTTTTGGTGGTTATGATATAGGGGAATTACTCCTTCACTTTCAAGTTTAGGGGTGAGGCGACCTGTTCCTTCAGGGTAATGTTTGTAAGAAAATGGCAAGGGAGGAGACCACCTTGTTTTACCTCTATGGTAGGGGCAACAAATCATCCATTACTAGTACTGTTAATGGGGTTTCTTTAGATGTTACTCCTGAGTTATTATCTTCTATTCTCGGTGTTCCAAATAAGGAGTGGATTGAGTATAGGTATGGTAATTGGACCTTCTTGACTGACCTTTCTTCTGCTCTATCTATTTGCAGAATTTTTTTTCCAATGATCCTACCTTGGATGTTTAATGCAAGATTTACAAAGTAAATATGCTTCCTTACCATAAGTTGTTGTTTGATGTGGGTCATAAAATTGTCATTCCTGCGGGACAACGTAGAACTGAGGCAAATTTTATGAAATTTACTATTATGGAAGTTCTAGACTCTAGAATGCTTATCAATCTTCCTCATCTTATTATATGTCACACGTTTAAAATTATCTCTCAAAGAAACAAGTTCACCAGTTTACCTATGGTTTTGGCTATCTTTAGTGTTTTATTATTTTGAAGTACCTTTGAAAATTGGGATGATCAAACATCCAAAGATGTTACTGGTGTTGTTAATGATGCTACAACGCCCTCAACTATTAGTGTCCATAGGAGACCTGTTCAGAGGCTTAAGGACCAACTGGATAAGAAGGATGATGAAACTGCTAAACTAAAAGCTATCCATAACACTGCCATGGATACTCTGCATTTCAACTATGGTTTGGAGATAAAGGGCTTGAAGGAGAAGAATACTAAGACAGAGGTTGAGTGTACGCTTATCAAGGCTGAGTTTGAGAAGGAGAAGGCTAAAAACTCTGCCAATCAAGGCCATCTTTGATGTGTTAAAGCAGCAAGACCCTTCCACCTCTGCCCCCTAAGAACCCTTAACTTTGGACTGTCTCTACTTGTTCCTTCATTGTGCCTTTATTGAGTATTTTTTCATTATTCTTTTTATTTGCTTTGTGTTGGAATTCATTGATTAATAAAGTTGTCTTGATTATGCTCTAAATTTCTTGATTTCCTACTATTTTGCAAATGGACTCTTATACTTTAATGGCATGTTGTTGCTAAAGACTTTGCATAGTCATTGCCTGTTAGCCTCTGTTATGGAATGATGGACTCTTGAGGTGTCACACTTCTCTATTTAATTCTTCAATGATGTCAAAAGGGGGAAGTTAGTCTTTATAATATGTTTACAACTCATTTTCATACCTAATGCATTATCTATATGTTCTCTGCCAAAAGGTTTTTTTCTTGTTTCTAAGAATTGATCATAGAAATACTGCTACACATAAGGATATTGGTTTTTAATCATCAAAAAGGGGGAAATATTATACTACAAGTATTTTGATAATTTAACAACCCGTTTGGAATAGGTTGCCACAAGCGGATTCTCTATATAGTTTTTTTTTAAATGCAGTGAACTTCCTATATTTAAGGGATGATAAAGATAAGGATTTATGAAGAAAGGAAGTATGAAGATAATACATCAAGAAAACAAGATAACAAGCAAAAGTTGGCAAGAAGTCTAGTGAATAACAAAGACTGCAGAGTCCAAGTAAGAAGAGAGTTCTTATGAAGATTGAAGTCTACTTTGATGAGACAATCAAGAGACAACTATACACACAATGACTTTCTTGTGAAGTGCATGCACTTTCACAAAGAAGAAAGGAGAGAGTACAATCAAATTAAGAGAGCTCATATTTGAGAGGATTTTGACTCATTACGCAAGTGTACACTGATACAAGGATTCCAGACTGACGAACTTGTTTTATTTAGCAATCTTCATTATCGTTCTTAAATCTAGCATCATTGTATTAGGACAAGTTTCTGATAGAGTTAGTAATTTTGCTTTGTAGAAATAATGTTCTAGGTTACATTTAATGTTGTGTTAACTTCAAGTTGGCGACAACTCGAAGTTTTGTAGTTCTTTAATTAAGGGTGAGTAGAACAAGTTTTTAGGAATTAGAGTTAGTTTCTAAGGAAACTTTTGTAACCTTGAACTATTGTTTTGGCTCATTGGATTTAGTAGAGTTTGGGTTAAATCCTACAAGGGTGCAGGTCATGGTTTATACCCTTGTTGAGCCAGATTTTTTCATGTTAAAATTGGTGTTGATTACATTAATGTTTATTTGAGCAACAACTGTTAACGAAACAGGTAGATCGACCTGTTTCTTTAGAACAGTAGGGGTGCACAACTCTACAAACTCCAACTTCAAATCCAGCTCCAACTCCATTTTGTTTTAAATTTTCATGGCCAAAAGCCTACTAAATTTTTCAAACTTGTGTTTGTAATTCAAATATAATTTTGAAAGTAGACTTTTACCTCAATGCACCGTCTTTCTCTTTCAATTCTCTTTCAATAATTTATAACATCCATTATTTGGAAGTAAAATTGTTGGAAGTAAAGTTTTTACTCCACCAAGTTTTCTTGTGTATTTCATCTTTTTAGTAACGCACTATGTTTGGTTTTTATCTAACTAGCCCTAAAGGCAACTTAAAATTCTCAAACCTTTTTTTTTGTTTCCTAACCCGATGTTAACTTTGATTGGAGTGAAATAAAAACTCTACTCTACACATGATTTTCCTTCACAATTTTGAGTATATCTTTTTTATTTCCTACTTGGTGGCAGGCTGGTTTGCGAGGTTGGTCCCATTTTGATTCTTTTAAGTTCATCAAGAAAGGAATGTAAAAAAAAAGGTTCATGATGAAGGGTTTGGAGCCTCAATATATAAAAAGTTAACTAAAATAATTAATATAAATGAAAATTTAAGAAAATAATTCTTAAAAAATATTTTCTACCATATATGGATGGAAGTAATTTTTACTCTTGCGGTGAAAGTCACGTTTTCAAAGAAAATATATCTATTAGATAAATATCAGATAATTACTTCCTCAAGAAACATATTTCTAAAAAGTAATGTTTGTTATACCATATGGTAAAAAAATAAGTATTTTCTCCATTCTTAAATATTTGTTATTCTTATTATAAATAAATTTTTTATAATACTTGTCATTTTAAAAAATTAAGACATAATTAATTATTTATTTACATTTTTACGTTTAGTAATAAATATGAATATATATTAAAATAGTTTAAAAGGATGAGTATTAACTAAAAATCAGTAGTATAAGAACAGTTTAATTAAATTACGTTTTTCTCACGGGAGTGCAAATGAAAAACGTGATATGTGAGATGGATGAATGCCTGCACATTGCATACCTCCAAACAATGGTTACCAGTTGAATGAGGGGAAAAGAATTGAAAACATCTGATCCCTACACTTAAACGAATGCAAAACTAGTCTCACCACCTTCTGGCTTCTGGTCCTCTTAAATATGCAGACTAATAAATCAGATCTATAATACAAAATCTCAGCCACCTATCTTATTAGGAGACTTAGTTTTGTAGCTTATTAATTTTTTTTTAGTAAATAAAACCGGAGAAATATTTGTAAGATCATTTTCACTTACTTACATAAAGTGAAACTGCCCGTAAATGTGCCCAAATCATCCCGTAAGCATGCGCCAATTCAACCACTCCCAAAATTCTAACCCCATGTGATACGAGCATGGATGGAAACCAAGCTAACATGAAAAGCAATCAAGCTCCAAGACCATTTACAAGGAATCAAGC
>JBDJHY010456695.1:0-17600 GCA_039654485.1 Withania somnifera | reverse complement strand
CTGAGTGATAAGGGGGGACTACGGAACCATTGAGGCACCTCAAAGGACACCCAAAAAATAAGGGGTTGCCCCGTGTTAGGATCAACCCTTTTAAAAAAAATTAAATCCACAGAGCAATTTTTCTTGAGCATAAGTCACGAATAAGTAAAATTCAAGTAGAATAATGTTTCTCGGACATGCAAATCTTTTTGAAATATTACTTTTGTAAAACCAAGTTCGTAAATTCATAAAATGGGAATGGATGATCACAATAATAAAATAAAATCATATGCAACATATACATATCAATACAATTCTCAATTTAGAAGTACAACTACAAGCCTCAATATCGATAAACTTCTCAATCTAGCATGTATACCACACTTCTTCATTGATCTCATTTACTTTTATATCATTACCGTCATAATAAAATCATCCCTTATGTAATAATATATGAAACAACCCAAAACAAAATATATGAAAGAGTCCTTCCATATCTCAAATCAATATTGGCAAAAGCCATCATTTCGGATATCCCAATATCGAATCATCACAATAAATACTTCAACCTAATATTTTACCTAATTTAAGAATTTTTTACGCAATAAATTTTCACATAAGTTAAGTTTCAAGAAAAATAAATCATAACCTAGCTTGAAGCCAAATAAAAATGCCATGAACCATCATATGTGTCTTTACTTTCCAAACAACCTAAAGATATTCTCAATCTATCATGAAGAACATGATCTATGAGTGAATATGAATCCATTGATATCATAATAACGGCCTTAAATTTTAAAAATCACTGAAAATACATTACAAATAGATTCTCAATAACAAATTTTAGTTCCTTAATTTAGAATTTTAAATATCAACTTTTACAAATCAAAGTGTGAAAATAGAATGGGTATTCTTAAAAAAATTAACAATACAATGACAGAAACACGTACCTAATATTTATCGAGAAAAATATACCAAAAAGACTCAACCATTGTTTTTAGATTATAAAAGTTAAAAATACTAAATACATGAAATTACGTTATGTTTAAATCACTGAAACTCTTCATGGCTACTTCATCGTCACAACAAGAGGACTGTATTTCTCCAACAATATCTTATATGTAAAAATGCCATAACTTTTTATACGAAATTGAAAAGCATTGATTCTTTGCACTAGTTTTAAAATTATGATATGGGTCCAATGATTCAATTAAAATACTATTTCATACTCATTTGCTTCAGGTAGTAGTATTAAAGCTTAAATACGTAAAACTTCAAACTTCAAATAAGTACCCAATATTCATTTGAGACCTTCTTGATATAAATTAATAGTGAAAATTAATCATAAAACACTTTTTGTACCTATTGAAGCCATTAAATCACCCATTCGAAGCTTCATTGACTAAATATTGACCATGATAAACTTTAAACCTTAAAAAGTTTAGAATTTCATTCAATGGTCCAAAACGACTCCAAATGTATCAGGCTCATTTCAAACCTCTAACTAGATAATACGCCATCCTCTAGACCCCACATAGAATTGTCAAATCTCAAAATTACCTTGTTAATACTAAATATTGACTTTGGAAAGACTCTTCAATTTTTCAACTTTCAAAACTGAAAATTTTCTCTAAATGCATCTAATCATTTTGGAAATTATGTCACCCTTTTTAGCAAGTCGTAAACAACATAATAAAGCTATAATAATATTCAAATTACAAAAATATATTTAAAAAAAGAAAATAGCTATACGGATCATTATATCATCTATCATTTAAGCATCTAATTATCTCCTTGAAAAAAATACTTAGACTATCACGCAATTGTAATTATCCATGATAGATTTCATAAGTACTTTCAAGAAAAAATACATTTATAGTACCACTTGTTCACTGTAACTATAAAATCCTCTCTTGTTTATCTCTTAAGACTTAATTCCCATTATTCAAAACCAAAACTTTTTTAAATAGGCAATTCTCATATATTTTAACTGTCTTTGTATACAAGACCTGGTTTAATCATAATCATAGTTCTGAACATAGTCAATTTATTAAAATCTATTATAGTCACTATAATTTTATAACTATAGCCGAAATTCATTGCCAATTATGTACTAGAGAAATACTTGAATTTACTAATCTATCAAGGCCTTCCTTAGTATATTGTCAGTTACCACGAGTTTGAATCATGACTTTCTTCTTTTCGAAATTTTTTTTTGGCCTATTTTAATCCAATTTTAGATATTGTCGTCCGAAACTAGTTTTATCCAAGGAAAGTTACACTAATTTCATGTCTGGTAATTTTGTTTCATAAGTAGAAGTAACCGATCAGAAATCAATATCTAATTTAAATTATATGCTTCACCCACTATTCTAGCGATTCTGTTCCCAATCCAAATTTGTAGAAACTAACTAATCTTTCCTAAAGGCTTCCTAAGTCTATTTATATATCTCTAATATGTTATCTATTAGTCTAACTCTTTACAACAGTCCGTGTAATTTATCAACAAGATAGTATCAATTCAACTTAAAATCTTTAATAAATTTGTAGAACTGTAAACCCCAACTAATATATATAAATGATTGTGCACCTATCGCTAATAGTTATATCTACTGATCCTAAATTTTCAGAAAAAGTGATTATTAAGCACTTCATATGTCTGAAGTGATCCATTCTATTTTCACTAATGAGTGTTACACCGTGAATTGTCCTTCCCAAACTTAAATTCTAAAATCATGAAATTCTTTAATTCTACACCGAGGATCTATATTTAAATGTCTTCTTCCTTCATATTCCTCAACTCATACCAATCATGCAATGCTGGTAAAACTTCATATAATTCTTAATACCTCAAATTCTCGAATGGTCCATAACTCAATTACCACTCTAAACTCTTTGACATACGGCCATGACCTGTTACCCCATACTTTAAACCACAGATCATCAAGTGCAGCATTTAGTTACGCCCCTAACAATCTCTAAAATAATTAATACTACAATTCATATGGTTCACCATGCATAACTTCTTTTTAAGTTATCTACAACTGACATTCTCAATCCACCTTATCTAACAAATCTACACTCTAACATAGTCCACTATTATAAATGTAGTTTTATAAAGTAAAATTTAAATCATAGACAATTTTCTTTACCGCACATATTTAGCCCATTTACTTGAAGATGCTATGACATCACATATTATAATACACTACAAATTATTTTTCCATCTATCTTATCATATCGGTCATATTCAAACTTACTAATCACCAATCTCAAAAATCACCATGAATGGATCACTAAACTTGACCAAAATTGTCTATAGACTTCTTCATCGAGGTATAATCTAATAATTTACACCCCATCTTCAATACACATGATGATATTAGCAAAAGCTTAGTAAGACCCAAGTAGTCACATCATTTTGAATTTAAGTCGATTTTCTGAAAATGAATTCTTAGCTATCCAAATCTAAAAAAATATCCTTATCCTTATTTTAAAAATATAATATGTTATTTCAATCATTTTTACCTAATGACCCTTTCGGTTATATTTACATTATCACACTTTTTGCATCTTAGAGCTTTCTTGTAGGTGCCTCAGGTCATTTATGACTTATAGAGACCAGTGATTCGATTTTTAGGTTGTTCGTTTGTTGTTATGTCCGTTTCTCTATTTTAAAGCCTTATATTTTGATATTGTTGACTCTGGTCAACACTCCATGAAAATGAACTCAAAATCAATTCTAATAATTTTGTTAGCTCTGGAACATGGATTTTAATCTAGACAGACTCTTGGTTAGTGCCTTTGTGGTGATTTTAGTTGTTTTTTGTGTTTTTTTTGGAGTTCAAAGGTTAATTCGGTCAACTTTTGATGAAGGAGCCTCAAATTGAAAATTCTACCACGCCATCAGCTATGAAATATCTAATGTGGGTTAGGCGAGTGGTTTCTTCAGGTTTTGGGTTTGCCGGACACATTTTGAGTACTTGTTAGAATTAAAAAAATTTAATCCAAGGGTTTACTTTAGCTAATATTTTGCCGAAACGATCTCAGATTAGAATTTCATATGTGATTTTCAGTCCAAAATATCATTTTCATGTAGGTAGCATATTTAACTTGTGTTTATTTAGTTCCGAATGCATTTCGAACACTCTTTTCGTTATTATTTTTTGCTGAATTTAAAGCTAGTGTACAGTTCTGGTGCACCTCTATTTTATACGTCGTTATTGCGGAGCTTCTTCATGCAATTGCGATGTACTGCCAAACCTTTCTTCACAATCACGAGTAGTAAGCATGCGATCGCATCCCTAAGACCCGTCGACATTCACGATCGTGATGACTTGTGATCCAGTGCTTCACGAGTGCAGGCCGTTTTCACGCGATTGAGAGTGCATGTTCCAACAGTTATAAATACCTGAAAAAACCAAATTTCTCTCTATTTTTCTTCATCTTTTCACCTCCAAACTAAATTTTCTTCACCGTTGGACCTTGGGATTTTGCATGTGACCTTGGCAAATGTTGGGAATTACACTTCATTGACTTTTCTTCGATTTTGGTAACTTGCACCTATAATTTCATTAAATTTCATCAACAATTTTTCAAATTTTACCAACTTCATTCTTCACTTTATTCTTTGTTTTTATCTCATTTTATTTTAATATTGTGATATCTTGTGTTTGGAGCTTCAGATTATCAGACCTGCAGACCTGTTTTGACTCGGATTTTGACCTCTGCTAAAATCCTAGATTTATGGATATCATTTGGCTCCTACTAATGTGTAGATTATTATTTTTCTAGTTGCGTGATTGTTTGGACTCGTTTGGAGCATTTTAGAGTTGATTGACCGAGTTATTTTTCCTATGTTTGTGAGCTTGCTCTTTGGAGCCCAGTTGGCTATGGATTACCGATCTTAGATTGAGTTTTTATTTGAAATAACTATAGTAATTTTCTATTCCTGGGTTGATTTTTAGGATTGATACCCTTGACGGTGTCTGCTTCTTTTAGTTCAATTCTTGGCTTTTGCTTCTATATTGCATTTTGATTATATATTAACCTGTGATCTTGTGTGTTCCTTATTGACTCTGAAACTTACATGGTTGTATTATTGAGAATATCCTTGAGTATCGAACATCGACTAGCTAGTTTGTAGATGGCTGTAGTGATCCTGAGACAGTGTAGGAACGACAAGAGTGATTGTGATATATTGGTTGTGGTTGTGCATGAAATCATCATGAAAATTTCTTTTGATGTATTATTTTCTATTATTTATAGACAAGAGCACAACATCACCGATTTTGAAACATTGCATGGCCTTATGAGGCAGTTTTCAGTGGTATGATATTAAAATGAGTATAAAATAATGGTTTTAACTACTTCTAGATGATAAATGATTAGAGCTATAATTTATCCATTATTTTTAATATACAACTATACTCGGTGAAGGCTGAGCACTAGACACTGAGATATATTAATTTTAGACCGGGTCAAGGTCGGACAATAATATTAAGTTTTACACTGATTTTAACTCGGTAAAGGTCGGGCAACGAAATAAGATTTGATATAATTGAGATAGAACCTATGGGGTTCCAATCACAGTTATGAGATATCAAGATAGTATGCAGTGACAGCCTCCATGGACCTTGCAAATTTTGGATAGTGAGTGACTAAAAGAGGGGTATATGGGGGAATATAGGTATATAGGTGAAGGCTTTCCATGGGTCCTGCATACTGGACCTACAGTACCAGAGGAGGAGCATACACATGTTTTCTTGTAATGGATCTCAGGTCCATTTCCCTCATTCCCACAATTTCTCTGTGTTTAGAGCGTTCTTGTAACTACCATAAATTATTTATAACTTGTTGGAATCGGTAGGTTGGTTCCTTGACAGTTTTACAATTTAAATTTCTTTAATTATTGCAGAACATACTAAGATTATCTGATCCCGAATCTCCTTTGTGTTGATTTCATTGAGTTTTGAATGTCGATTACATAAAGATTTCATGTATGACTTGTCAAAATCAGAATTCATTTTCATTCTGAGCCTTAATTATTCGAAATGAGGCTGGATACGCACCAAAGGCTCGCAATCGAGTAGCTCAGACCCTTTGTGCCTCGCGATCGCAGGTCTAAGGGCCTCGATCGAGGGGATTAAGGTGGCCAGGGTCGCGATCGCGGGATCGCTTGGCATCCTATATAAATTCTTTTTCTAGATGAAAATCCCTTATTTCTTCATGACTCTATCAATTACAGTGCATAAATCAGTATATTTATAAGGTTTCTAAGTGATTTTAATCTGTGGAATCATATTCTGGTTGTTTTACGATCATTTTTACTAGGTAATTCTTTGTTTTCTCTATTGTAATAAAATTTCTATATTACATAAACTTTACAGGTTTGTTTCTTCATTTCCTACGGTTAGTTTGAGCCCTATTTTATACCATAAGATGTATGAGATGTGCTCTATGTTGTTATAAATATTTTATTTTCCCAATTTATGAGAATTTACAGACCCATTTTTAGCATGGATTTAGGACTCGTTATTTATATAGAATTATAGGTCTTGTTTTACTCATCTTGATACGTGGTTTATGGTTTTGCTAGCTTCGTGTGGTTTCAAGATTCACACGTGATTCTTGGGTTATTCTGGCATACTTTTTGAGGTTATCGCCAGAATCAAGGTAGGCTACGGTCTACTTTCTTCATATTGGGTATTAATTTGGTATATGTATGGTAATGTGCTAGCTCAAGGCTTGGATTACTATTTGCAGCCCCTTTATGGTTATTTATTCGGCCTATGGCCTACTTAGCTGGCTTGTGACTTAGTTAGTTAACTTAGGGCTATGTTGTCCTACCCACGTGTTTGATGCCGACTCTGGAACATAGTATGGTTTGGGGAAGAGTATAATCTTTGGTGCGTATAATTTTTACATTGGCCCTGGAATATAGTTGAGGTTGGGGAAGGGATTATACTAATGGTTAAAGCTTAGTAGCTATTCCCTGGTTTATGTTGGTAGCATTAGAGCCGATCTAGGTAGGATGACATTTTTGTGTTCTACATGAGGTGTCGTGTATGATTAGTATGTGTGCGGTTACCTGGTATAGATAGAAGGATATGGTTTTGCTGGATAGTTAGAAGACCTATGTGATGATTTTGTACCCTAGCCCTGTGTGAACCTTAGAGTGAGTTGTATGGGCCTGAGCTATGATAGCTCCATATTTCCCCCTATATAAGTATGTATTTAGCCATTAATGGGCGTCCTATGGGCAGTTATGGAATCTTTGGTGCGATTACTCATGGCTCAGGACCGTAGTTGGGCTAGGAAAGGGTATACCTTGTGACTAGGGCTTGGAAGCCATTCTATGGATTCCAGTTAGCAACCTTAGACCATTTTAGTAACACACATTAATATTTTTAAAAGGTACCTTGATTTTGATAGAGTAATAATCAGAAATTAGTTGCTTATATATTATATGTATCTATGACTGCAGTAGCAATATGGAGCTATGTTCTCGCATTACCAATTTATTTTCTCACTAGCACTCTGTTATCTGGGTATTGCCTATATGCAAGTAGATGGGTTTTTATTATGGTTCTGATTCTCTTATATTGCTGGACTTTGGTTTTCCCACTGAGATATGATATACGAGATAGGCCCAGGATTTGGCATTTCTTCCTGATGACTATGCCACTAGTTGGATGTGTTTTGAGAATTTGGTACATTAATCAGATTCCTCAATGGACCCTCTGACCTAGGGTAGCTATGCTTGAGATATTGCTACTAGGTATGAACTGCATCTCGGGAGAGGCGTATACTGAAGTAGGAGGGGTAAGTATATGAGGAAGCTTCTGTTGTTCGCTCCTGGAAGCGTCTTTGTATCAGGGAGGGTGCGTACGAGCACTATTTAATTTTTAGCACCCCTTTGCATTGCATCCCCATGCATTTTTTTGGTACTATTTTGGACTTACGGGGTAGTACTTGTTAGGTTGATTTCCTGGTTGTACCTATCGGTAATATAGGATGCCAGCTGGATTTGTTTACTAGTAGAATTTGTTTTGTCCCTTTCTATCTCTTATAGGAACTATTTGTATACTTGCTGTATTTGCTGGTAGCTTAGCCTGTTATTTTTTGGTATTCTCCTATTGGTCCCTCCTTTTGTTGGTTACGTTGGAGTTCCAGGTACGCGTCATGTTGGGTCATGATTTTTTTGTGGCCCAGGTTCTATTTTATGCTCTGATAGTTGATATTCCTTCATACTTGTTAGCCGATACTACACACACTGATAACTGATCCTTCAACCTACTTACTAGGTAGTACTGTAGTTATACCTTTTCTGTTGTTCATTATGTGCAATTGCCCTATTTTCTTATGATCACTTTTTACTTACTTATGCTTACTTTTTGCTAGTTGAACTATGATGCCTACTGGATGCCCATTGTTTTTGGTACTCATGCTACACTTCTGCATTAGGTCTTAGCACGATTCATTAGAGAAGACATGATCATGCGAGCTAGTTTGATGCTGTTACAGGAGATGCGATGAGCAGTCGACATTCATATTAGCCAATCTTCCTTCTATTTTTATAATTGTTCCAGTTAGAGTCTGGATAACTCTTCTGTAGATTTTGTTCCCATTGTGGGTTGTATTTTGTACTATTCTGTATATAGATGCTTGTCAGCCACGATGCCAGGTTCTGGAGGATTTAATTTTTATTATGTATTCTATTCTCCTCCTTCTTCTTTTCCTTTTCCCTTTTCCCTTTTCTTTTTCTTTTAGCACTTAATATTGGAATGTTGCTACTTGCTCTGGAATGGGTTAGGCTTTTATACAGGTGGGATGTAGATACCATCACAACTTGGTTTCTAAGTCGTGACAGAGTGGTATCAGAGCTTTAGGTTCACTGGTGTCTCTAGATATAGGACCAAGTGTTTGGCAGAATTTCGACGATCAGTGCGTAGACATCCGTATCCTATCTTCGGTAGGCTACAGGGAACTCATTAGGAAATACTCACACTTATTGACTCCTCACATGTGTTGTATGGTCATCGAGTTTTCTATTACTTCATTCAGCTCTACTTTTTCCAAATGACTAAGAAGAGGCCTTCGGTAGGCACTAGTGAAATTCATACACGCATTCTCAGAGTTTTAGAATCAGAATCAAGTACTAGGAACCACATCATTAGAAAAAGAGTTTGGGAGTCACCTGAGCTCCAGTGGAGGTTATTGTCATGCCAGTTTCGCAGAGCGCTAGAGTTTATTTAGAGATACCAGTGGTTGTCACGAGGAGCATCGATTGAGGATGAGTTTGGTGGTTTCTAGTAAGGGTTCTTGACCATTTTGGATTATACAACATCATTTGATAAGATGACTAGGAATATCCTTACACTCTATGATTACGAGATATAGAAGGGTGTTGGACTTCTTTAGAGGATTAGTTTTACCGCTCCGTATGATTAAGGGGCACTTGGTAACAACATGCATACCCTTGGAAAAATCTTTAGACAACTACTGGCCCTTAAAGAGGTTTTTCGTGAGACCTATGAGGTTGGTGGTCAGGAAGTCCGCCGGGCAATGAGGGCTTGTAGTGATTAGTCTCTGGGATGGAGGGATGAGGATCCCGGGGGTTGGTTTATGTGTGGAGGGTTCAAAGATGAGGCCATAGATTTCACCCTTCCTGGTTTTTGTTTTCTGTCCTCGTAGTTTAGGATGAGTAGCCAAATTCAGGTAAGGATTTTTTGGTTTTTCCTTTGAGTTTTCAGTGATACCCAATATGTGAGTGAATTGTATGATAGACAAATATTTCAGCGACAATAGTAGATCCAGTTGGGTCAGTACAGTTATCCATTTCAGATTTTTTCTCAGTCAGCCGATAAAGGCCTGGGTACTCAGAGCAGTTAGTCCTTCATATATGCATCTTCAGGTTCGCAAGGCCATAGTGGATAGAGTAGTTTAGTTTTTAGTTCCAATTACAGAAGGACCTGGGGTTATTTTGAGTGTGGTGGGTTAGGCCATTGGGCTAGTGAGTGTTTGTATCATCAACCCATATAGTTGACAATAATTTTAGCTTCACCTCAACAATCAGTTAGAGCGGATGATGGTATTAGTAGTTCTTGTTATGCTTATAGAGGGCTTAGTTTTTAGGCCAAGTAGTGCCCTAGTTGTGTATGCCTTTGTTAGGATGGTCAGCAAAGTCTTCCAGTATTTTCTAGTCCTTTGGTTTATGACCTTGATCAGGGTGTTTTGAGAATTTTTTGAGCTCCATTCATGACACAATTTTACTCTATACCCTACATAGTTGGCTTATGTTGACTTTGGCATGAATCTGACTTATTTCTTGGTTACTTTATCTGTGCTAGCTTGTTTGACCTTATCATTGTTAACGTAGTGTCATAGACTGGGTTTACACCTCGATTTTATCCCTTTAGTGTTGTGGCCCTATTTTATGTAGTTCTTTAGTAGCACCTGGGTTGTGATTCCTATTGGGGAGATGAGTCTTGTATTTTAGCCTTGGGGATGCTTATGAGTCCTTTTTATGTTGTGGTCTAATAATTTAGGGGCTGATTTTCTTTTTATAGGTGGGCCTTACTATATCCTAGTTGGGATTTGAGCGCCTTTGTCTTATCCTACCCTGAGTGGTGGATATTGTTTGTAGGGTCCTTTTGTTTCCCGTGTATGAGGAGGGAACTTTTTAGTGGTAGATCCTAGTAAGGGATTTAAGTCACTTGGATAGTTTAGCCAATAGTGTTGTGAGATAGGGGAGTTGGGCCTTATATTGATAGGTGGCCTTAGTGATTTTCTCGGGCATAGGAAGGTTACCCTGTTCTCCCTAGATACTAGGTTGTTATACTGTGATTATACCTTAGCCATGATCGGTGTACCTCTTAAGGTTGATAGGGGTCCTTAGGCCCTTGCCGATTGAGATATATCATACGTTCAGGTTAGGAAATTAGGCCCTGGGGAGTGCTTATTAGCATTACATATTTGAGTTTTCTTCATTCTAGCGAGTAGATGCCCTATTACCTTATGGTGCCCTCTCCTAATCGTGAGCTGCCTGGTAGCTCTAGGTTGTGACTCGCATTATCCAAGCTAGTTTTGTGAGTAAATGACTAGATCTTTTTGTTCTTTTTCCTTTGGTTCTAGATTAATTTTCAAAGAGTTATCTTTATTCTTCGTCCATTTCTGTCTTAAATGGTGTTTCAGTTTTTTACTTTTGGGTTCCCTCGATTATGTTTGCTAGTGGATAGTCTCTATGCTCACAGGCATACAATAATTTTGGTAGGCGACAGTGCTTCTTTAGTGGTGAATTATGGATGTTAGTATAGGTAGTTTGACTTCTATCTCAGTTTCAGAGAGGTCGTTAGCCTGGATATTTAGTCTTTGGATAATTGTTTGGTCTGATTGGACATATCAGATAGAAGCAGAGTCCTTGCATATGTTGAGACTAGAACTACACTGTTTGATCAGATCCTACAATGAAAATATGAGGATAAATAATTGGTTCGTACTCCATAGTTTGGTTTAGAGATGATTCCAATGGTTCATCCTTGGACTCTTAAAGTGTATTATTGACGGACAATAGTATTTGTGTTCCTGGGGTTGATGATTTGATTCAGACCATTCTTCATGAGGCCCATGTACAAGATGGTCCATACATCCAGGCATCGCGAAGATGTGTAAATATTTAGGACAGCAGTATTGGTGGCATCATATGAGAGCTAATGTTATTAGGTTTATTTCCCAGTACTTGAACTTCCAGTAGATGATGTTCGAGAATCGTAGACCAGGTGTTGTATTGCAGTGATTCCCTACTCTTGAGTGGAAGTGGGAGAGGATTAATAGGGATTTTGTTTTTGAACTCCCTCATACTTTTAGGGTTCATTATTGTATATGGGTCATCGTGGATCGATTGACCAAATCTTCTCACTTTTTACTGCCTTCATCTTCTTGGGGTACCCATAGACTCGCTGTCTTGTATGTTAGAGAGAGATTCTTCATTTGCGTAGGGTGCCAGTTTCTATCATATCATACAGTGTTACATAGTTTACTTCACACGTCTAGAGGACTGTGTAGCTTGAGGTGGGTATAGAGGAAACTTTGAGCATGACTTTCACCCACAGACATATGGGAAGTCTAAGTGGACCATTTATTTAATCCAAGATATGTTCGGGGCTTGTGTGTTTTTTTTGTGTAGATGAGACCAGCATTTGGATTTGGAAAAGTTCTCCTACAATAACAACTACCATTCTAGTATCCAGATGGCACCATTCAAGGCTTTGAACAACAGACTTTGCAAATTATCGATTGGTTGGTATAGTAGTGTTGATCTTCTACCTCCGACTTCCGATTTGGTTTGAGATGCTACAGATAGGTTCATGGTTATTCCAGACAGATTACAAATGAAACAAAGTAGACAGAAGAGCTATACGAATCTGAGGCTCTGACTTCTTGAGTTTAGTGTAGAAACATGGTATTTTTAAAGGTTTCTCCCATGCATGGCATCCTGAGATTTGGTTGGAGGGGGGAATTTATCTCTAGATTTATTGGGCTATATGAGATTTACTAAGCGGATTAGCAATGTTGCCTACAGATTGGCCCTACTTTTTGAGTTAGTGGGGATACACCCTATTTCATCTACATCTGTATGTCTTGTTATTATATACCAGGCCCCTCCCATCCATTTCATTATGATCCATATTTATTGGATGGCTGGTTAGTTGTGTAAAGCAATCTGCGACCATTACTGATAAATGATCTGAATGACTCCGATCCAGGGATATATTTTTTATAAGAGTTTGTTGGGCACGTGGTCCAGTCAAGGAGGCCATTAGAAAGTTAAGAGAACCGTGTGAATCTTGTATCCTTGTTGTTTCAAACTTCGGGTACTCCGGTCTTAATTTTTACGGACAAAAGTTTCTTTAGGGGTGGATATTTTAAAGAACCTCGGGGGAATTTCATGATTCTCACAATTTCTTTGTGTTTAGGGAGCTCTTTTAACTTCCCCAAGTCATTTGTGACTTGCTATAATCGGTAGGTTGGTTTCCTAGCAGTTTTATAGTTTAAATATCTTTCATTTATTCTACTTTAGGCCTTACTCACCTTATACAATCTCAAATTTCCTTTTCATCAATTTCGTTGAGTCTGGAATGTCGATTATATAAAGATTTCATATATGGAATGTCGTAATCGGATTCAATTTTTATTTAGAGTCTTAGTTATTCAAATTGAGACTGGCTAGTCACCAAAGGTTCGCAATCGCATAACCCAGTCCCTTTGTGCATCACGACTGCTAGTTTGACACCGCGATCACAAGGAGTATGAAAGCCAAGGTTTGCAATCACATGGCACTATACCACGATGGTTGGATTGCCTGGTAGCCTATATAAATTCCTTTTCTTTATTTTCTAGACGAAAATCCCCATTTCTTTGTGGCTCTCTTAATTTTAATGCATAAATCAGTATATTTAAGAGGTTTCTAAGTGATTTTAATCCCTAGAATCATATTCACGTTGTTCTACGATCATTTTACCAAGTAATTCTTCATTTTCTCTACTTTAAAAGGTTTTTATATTACATCAAAATTTCAGGGTTGTTTCTTTATTTTCTACTGTTAGTTTAAGCTCTATCTTGTTTTATATGATGTATGAGCTGTGCTGTATGTGTTGGTATAAATATTTCATTTTTTCAATCAACGAGGGGTTACAGACCTTTTTTTAGCTTGGATTTCCACCCTGCTATTTATATAGCAATGTAGGTCTTATTTTACTCGTCTTGACATGTGGTTTATGTTTTTTCTAGCTATATGTGGTTCAATCTTCGTACGTGATTCTTGGGGTATTTTGGTATGTTTCTCGGGGTTATCGCTAGAATCCAGGTAGGCTATAGTCTACTTTCTTCAAAATAGTTATTAGGGATTACTAATTGGATCCCTATTATGGTTATTCTTTCGGCCTATGGACTACTTAGATGGCTTGCGACTTAGTTACTTAACCTGGAGCTATGTTGCCCTATTCTCATGTTTGATGCCCACTTTGGAACATAATATAGTAGGGGGAGGAGTATAACCTTTGGTGCGTATAATATATACGCTAACTCTAGAATGTAGTTGAGGTTGGGTAGGATATTATACTTATGGTTAGAGCTTAGTAGCTATCCCTTGGTTTATGTTGGTGGCTTTAAAGCCGATCTAGGTAGGATAATGTTTCTGTGTTTTATATGAGGCATCGCGTATGATTAGTATGTGTGAAGTCACCTGACTATAGATACTCAAATATGGCTTTGCTATATTGTTAGTAGCCTTGTGTTATGATCTTGTACCCTAGCCTAGAGAGAGCTTGGGAGTAAGTGTATATGCCTGAGTTATGATAGCTCCATTTTTTCCCTGTATGGGTATGTAGTTAGCCTTTAATGGGCATCCTATGGGTATTTGTGGAATATTTGGTGCGATTATTCATGGCTCGGGACCTTAGTTGGGCTAGGAAAGGGCGTACCTATTGACTAGGGCTTGGTAGTCATTCTATAGATTCCAGTTAGCAGCCTTAAACCATTTTAGTCTATTGGTTGATTCTATGTTGCGAGCATGCATTAATATTTTTAAAAGGTAACTTAATTATGATAGGATAATAACAAAAAATTGATTTCTTATTCATTATATGTATCCATGACTACAGTAGCAGTATGGAGCCATGTTCTCGTATTACATTGTTCTATCACTTTGATTTCTAGCCATTGCCTACATAATAGTAGTCAAAATTTTACTGTGGTTCTGATTTGGCTATATGGCTGGGCTTTTGTTTTCCCACTAAGATATGATATATAAGTTGAGCCTTGGTTTTGGAATTTTTTCCTGATGGCTATATCACTAATTGGCCGTTTTACGAGGATTTTGCACTTGGGATTGGATCTTTCCATGGACCCTCTGACCAAGGGTAGCTATGCTTGGTATGTTACTAACACGTATAAGCTACATCATGAAGGTGGGGGGGGGGGGTTAGTGGAGTATGAGGGGTAAGTATATGCGAAAGTTTCGAAGGGTCCACTCATGGCAGAGTCTTTGTACTAGGGATGGTGCATATGGGCACTATTTACTTTCACCACCCCTTTGCATTGCATCCTTATGTGTTGATTTATACGCTTTATGACTTATGGGGTTGTACCTGTTGGGTTACTTGGTTGCCTGGTTGTACCTATAGATAGTATAGGATGACAACTGGGTTTTTTTGTTAGTAGACTTTGTTTTTCCCCTTTGTATCTCTTGTTTGTACCATTCGTACACATGTTGTATTTACTGTTAGCTTAGACTGTTATTGGTTTTATGTTCTCCTATTAGTCCTTCCTTGTGCTGGTTAGGCTGGAGATCCTGGAATGCATTGCGTTAATTCATGATTTTCTTGTGGCCCAGGTTCTGTATGTTATACCCTAATAGTTCACATTCCTTCATAATGCTGCACACATTGATAGATGATCCTACATCGCACTTACTAACAGTTTCTACAGTGACCCCTTTTATGTTGTTCATTATGAGAGATTTCCCTATTTTCTTATGATATCGCTTTACCTTGCTTATGCTTACTTTTGCTCAGTCGACCTATGATGACTACTAGGTACCCATTATTTTTGGTACTCATGCTATATTTCTGCATCTTTTTGTGATGCAAGTTTTAGCACGAGTCATTAGAGTAGAGGCAATTTGGTGTTGTTTCAGGAGATATGGTGAGTATTGGGCATTCATGATAGCCGGTCTTCCTTTTTTCTCCAAAGTTGTTCTAGTTGGAGTCTGGATAACTAGTCTGTAGTTTTTGGCAGCGTTGTGGGTTGTATTTTTTACCATTTTGTATATGGATGCTTGGTAACCAATGCACTGGGTTTGGAGGGATTTACTTTCTGTTATGTACTTTATTCCTCCTTCTTCTTGTCTTTTCCCCTTCTGTTTTCTTTTTTGCACTTAAAACTGGATCATTGCTACTTGCTCTGGTCGGGTTAGGCTTGTCTACAGGTGGTATGTAGACTCCAACACAACTCGGTTTCAAAGATGTGACATTACTAGCTTTATAACATATTATTTCACATCTTCTACCCTTGTTTGCTCTATGTTGGTTATGCTCTCTGGTTTTATGAGAGGCTAGGGAGTTTGTTGCTACTTTTATGTATATCTCGAGTGTAAGGGCGCTTGTTGGAATTTGAACTTACTTGTTGAATTAATTAGCTTCCTATATTACATGTTTACCATATTATTTGGGCTTTCACTTCATGCCTTGTATTATCTTATGACTTGATTGTAGTTATTCCTTTCTTGCTTTTTTTCTATTATCTAATGTTTTTTGAGCATGTATTTAGGTACGTTTTCATTTTCTTTGCCTAATTATTTGTTTATTTTTATCTAGATTTATAGGATTTCTTACTTATCTATATCCTATTAAGCTAGTTTTTCCGTGTGGTTGCTCTTAGTTTGATTTATGTAATATTTCTTTCTTTATCTCTCTTTTTACTACCTTTATTTCTTATATGCACCTAGTTAGCCTATGATGCTAAATTGTTAAGCAATTTCTTTGACTTTTTGATATTGCTCCTATAATTCTGCATCTTCTGGTGCAAATCTTAGTATGAGCACTCATCGCTAATTCATGGATTCGAGAGGTACTTTTGATCTTGAGGTAGATGACGATTCCTGACATTCGAAGTACCTTTCCTATTTTATTTTCTATCATTTGTATTAAGATAGATCATTATCTCAGTTGTACTTTCTTTCTGGATTACTTTATTTACTTTTGACACTCTTGTACCAAATGTCTTACTGTACCGGGATTAGCAAATTTTGGTATTTATGGTTTTCATTTACTTCTGCATTATACATTTCTTATCCTTGGGTTATCTTTTGCATTTATTTTTTATTTTCTGTTGGTGTTATATCATTGGGTGGTTTTCTTATGGTGGGTTGTAGATGTGCTCATGATCTGAAAAATCAATTTGTGACAGATGAGTATCAAAGCACTTAGTTCATTGGTATCCTCAATACATAAGAGAATGTCTACTAAAGTACAGCAAATCAGTATGATGACGTCCGTATCTTATCTTTAGGAGGCTATTGTGACATCTTTAGAAAATCGTTCTCTTTTAATTTCTATGTCAAGCGTTATATCCTAATTGGTCTCTTGCAGTCTCATTTTTTTGTTGTTCACTCTTTCACAGATAGTACGAACACGATCATCAGATGCAGTAGGAGATAGAGAGCCTACTGTACCACCAGTTATAGCTTCAGCTATGGTCCATGCTAGAGGTAGATATCGAGGTCAAAGATGTGCATATAATACGACACATGCTAGGGCTTCTTCTCCATTTAGAGCTCCAGATACTGAGACTGATCCTGTACCAATCCAGTATCCATCTGATGTGCAAAGACCAACTTATGTTGCATCTAAGTTAGATCTACCTTATATTATTACACTTGATATTTTAGGTGTTTTAATGAAGTTTTTAGGTATGGTGTGTGCTGCGTCCAAATGCACACGCAAGTGTACGCGATCGTACAAGTAATATAGTGGCTCTTGCGAGCCGGATGTCGAACCCACAGGGACTTGTATTAACTGTTTAATTGGATTAAACTAATTCTAATTATTATTTAAGCGGAG
>JBDJHY010456371.1:0-17601 GCA_039654485.1 Withania somnifera | reverse complement strand
TATCTGCTCTTTTAGACTACCTTTAGGGCTATGTATTGTTGTTGCATATGCAATCATAGTTACCCTACGACCCTGAGTGTCTTGATAGACTTTGGAACATAGATTTTCGGTTAACTAGGAATGTCCTTGATCCTGGCTATTGACTTAGCTAGTTATTCTTGTTGTAGACATTGAGCATGTGCAGGGACATAGAGCTTTCTTATGATGTTATTGTGGTTGAACATATCATTATGAAAACTGGTTTTATTGCATTGGTTACAACTGCGTATGGTGAAGAGCCCGAAATCATTGATTTGGAAACCTTGTATAGCCTTGAAGGCTTGTTTTTGATATTATAAGATTTAAATGAGCATTTTGATGATGTTTACCAGTTTTCTATGATAATTGGTATAATAAAAACTTAACCTCTATTTTGAGACATTAATAGGCTCGGTAAAGCCCGAGTGTCAGACATTAATCATTCATGTTGATATATACTTGAGAAATTCCCTTTGATTCTATATATTTCTTTGTAATCGATGAATTCCAAACGACCTATACTGATCATTTAAACAAGCTCCAGGATCGGTGAAGCCCAAGCATCTATAGAGATTGTATTAGCTCCCAACTTGGTGAAGCCCAAGCATCCTTTAAGATTGTATTAGCTCTAAAATTGGTGAAGCTTGACTATATATTGAGGTCATATTGATTACACCCACGAAGGCCCCCCTTTTATGCATACACTGATATTATGAGATGGTCATTCATACCAGATGATTATTTATATAGTATGCAGTAAAGCCCTCTATTGAACTTGGCGACCCAAAACTGACTTGCATATTAATAGGGGAGGGATATACGTATAACTACAGGTATATAGGAAAGTCCTTCCATGGGTATCCCGCCAAACGAAATCTTAGGGGAGCATACTCAATTACATTTCAGTTCTTCAATTTATATACATATTTGTGTTTACTTTCCATATTTTCCTTCTTATTTGTACCTTCTAGTTGTATTGGAGGACAAAGGTTGATCTTTACTTGTTTGTTCTCTCAGTATTATTGGGTGTCGTGGAGACTGTCTTTTACTTATTATTATCATTCTTTATGATTTTGAGTAGAGTTAAAATTTTCGCTCTTCCAATCACATTTTCCATAGAAACATACTTGTGGTTGTTGGACATCCTTCCATTTTCTTTACTTGAGGTTACCCGTGTGCTGCAATATCTATTTCTTAGTTGTTTCCTAATACATAAATATGGATTCATGTATATTCTCTTTTTTCTTACATGAAATATCCTCGTTAGTTGATAAAAAATTTAGGGTATATACTTGTCTTATCTTGTTATCCAACCGTACTACATGCTCTCTTTGTTGATCTCTATCACTTGTATCAATTGTCTATTATTTATTGCCTTTATTTCTTATATATTTCAAGTGGTATAGCCTTTTGGTTACTTGTAATTTTGGTACTCATACTACACCCCTACATCTTTTTGTTGCAGATCCTAGTATGGGTGATAAACGTTGATTCTTAATCGAGCCTTGTTTCCATTGATGAGGTGGAGGACTGCTCTTGGGGTTCAAATATCTGCTTTTACCTGTCTTACTATCTATGTTCTATTATTGTACCAAGACAAATATTGTATTTCAATTTTAGATTTTGTACTCTTGTTTAGTTGCTCATGTACTTGGATAATAGTTTTTGGGGTTGGTGTTGAATGATGATAGACTTCAGCTTATTCCTCTCCCTTATTTATATCTTATGTTGTGCACTTAATTTACTATTCATTCTTGCATAGTGCAGGGTGGTTCTCATATGGTGGGATGTAAGTTTCCTCATGATCTGAGAAATCAAATCTTGACAAATTTTGTATCAAAGCACTAGGTTAGTTGATATCCTTGGTACATGAGTTAGTGTCTAGTAGTGTATTTTTGATTGAACACAGAGACGTCTGTGGTTTATCTTCAAGAGACTACAAGGAAATTCTCCTCTTTTCACTTCTATATTGAGAGTGTGTTATATTTGTTTTTTGAAAATACCTCTTTTGTTCTTATCCATTCTTCTGTAGATGGCACATACATGATCATCGGTAACAACAAGGGATAACGTACTTGTTGTACATACAGTGAGAGAACCGGCCAATAGTTGCAAGGGTTGAGGTCGAGGATGACCACGTGTCAGTGTTAGTTCCCTACCTAGACCTTCTTTTCCCTTTAGAGTTACAGGGATTGAGACTGAGCACGTATCGGTACTGCAACCACCAGATGTATATGGATATGTACTGTTCTCTCCTATGCCTTCATTAGTTCCAATTTTGAGCTCAGAGATGAGAGTGTCTTCTCTACACTTATACGAGTTATATACCCCGTGTAAGCCCAAAGAGCCTACCTATCATACAACAAAATAGTGTTACAATATGTGTAAATCAACTCTCATTTACTGTCAAACATCCTCGAATGGCCTTAAAACAACTACAATAAGAATATACTCATCAAGGAAAAGCTATCAATGCAATTTATATCAAATTCCAGACTTAGGAAAAAATTGGGCCTAAAACTAGCATGTAGGTCCCGCTAACTGAACTCGAAAACAAACTTCATCACAGAGTTTTCTACAACACCATTAACTCATGCTCCAAAATGAGCATAATTTGAGTAAGGAATAGGCTCCAATTTAGTTGGAATTGTTCTGAAAAAGGTTCAATATTAGTCAAGGGTTTGATATGTGTAAATGAGGTATGCATACACACCCAAAACGTCATTTTGGACTTAACTACGCAATCAAAATCTCAATACAAGGCAGTTTTGGAGAAATGTTGACCAAGTCAACACTTAACTCGAAACTTTCCTAATATCCATAAAATAACTCAAAATCACACCAAAAACCTCGGGAAGTGAACCAACACTCTTCCTAACCCAAACTCAGCATTTTAAAGCCGATGGCGCAATTGGTTTTTTAATTTGACACTTTGATTATTGAATATTGACCAAAGTCAAACATTCAATTATTGGCCAACTTTTATCTCATCAAATGATATAAACTCACATTAAAAGCTCCTATACCTAAACCAAGGGTCCCCCTGGACAGAACTTAATATTCCAAATCTAATGGAACTATCAAAGTTTGATCCCGAGCTTGTTTTGAAGGAATGTTAACTAAATTCAATAATTACCTAAGTTCAGGCTCTCAAATAGGGAAATGATATAAATCTCAACCGAACCTCTAGGGATCCATCCTATTGGTCCTCTCAGGTCATAAATGACTTGGGGAAACTACCAAATTTCTCTAGAATGTAAGAAAACACATAACCCATAAATGACCTTAAGAGTTATTACATATTCACATATAGCATAGATTGTTTTGATGGAAATAGACTAACCAGTTACCTAAAATTTCAATAGTATGTGTATGGTCCTCTATAAAAGCCCAAATCTTTCTATTTTGATTTTAATTGGAATAATGCATTCCTTACCTTCCTTTATATTTGTGGATCTATCTAGCTTTCTAAAAAGTTTCCATTAAAGCAATAATTGAAAATTAGTGATGTTTGTGCAACATCTATATTTTATGAAAGAGTTCCTACGCCTGACAAACCTCACATTTCAAAATAACGGTTTCGGCTTTTTTATTGTATTGGTTTTCTTGTTCTTCTAGGATTTACCCTTGAAGGTTTACCATCTCATTTACAATTTGTAGTTACCCATTTGGCAGTAGATGTTAGAGATAAATCAAACTTCTTCATCAATCGAATCTCTTTATGGAAGTTATTTGGTTTTTCCTTTTCCTCTTTATTTTTTATCTCTATGCCAAATTTCTTTAATTGAGGACTTTGATGAGTTACCAGCTCATCCAGAGTTTGATTTGGTTTATCCTTTTTGTACATAGGGATTACATCTTTGACTTGGGAAGCATTAGTGTCTGGTGGATCTGCCTTATGATTAGTCCTTTCTCCTTGAGCTTTTGTAGAATACCTGAGCTCTTCAATCACTTGTGCTTTCTCTAATTCCCCAGAGTCTCTACATTTGAGTTTTTCCCCATGATTACATTGCAATGATAACAAATCTACCATATTCAGCTCCTCTTGGTTATTATCTAGTGCCATTTGATGCTGAATATAAGTTCTTTATGGTTTTTTTATTGTCTATATATCACATTCTTGTTGTGGTGTAGTTTTCTCTTTTTCTGGGCTTTACGTTCTATTGTCTGGATTACACCTAGAACATGTAATTTTTGTACCTGTAATACCTATTCCCCTTCATTGGCTCTTCTTAACTCCTTCTCCTACTTACTATCATCTCTAGCCTCTACCACCCTATTACCTATATGTACTACAATTTTCATTGTTGTAAAAATTCCTTCAATAGTTACTATTTCCCATCCCCTGACTTGTCTCCCATGGAGATTGCAGGTTATATCTTTGAAACTTGGAAGCATCTTGTACCTACTTCAGATGTGAAAGTAGTAGCCAGTTGCTTTTTATTGGGGCTCTTCCCTTGTTGGGTCACTAGTGTTTGCAGCTATGTATCCATCATCTTATGACTGTTCTCCCCTGCATTATTGATCCCCTCCCCTTTTTGATATGAATAAAGAAACTCATCCTGCCATGTACCCATCTCATTTTTATTGTCTACATCTTCTTCTTGTGTCAAAGCATCAAATGTATTCTCCATTATGATTCTTTTTTGGTTTGGTATGAAAGCTTTTTACCTTATAAATCTTCTATGAGTTGGATTCCATGTTTTCTACTTAATCATTCCCCTTTTGTTGTCCTTCATTCTGTCTCCATTACTTATTCATTTCTCCTACTCTTTGGCATTGCTTACAATTTGTGGTCTCAATTTTGGGTGTATAACCCTGCACTATTCCTCCTTGTGCCCTTGATGTTTGCAACTCCTACAATACTTTGGTAGATAATCATACCATATTTTAAACTTTCCATCTAGCTGCTTTGGTGACTTTATTTACTATCTCAATTTCCACATAATTTAGAAATTCCTTTCTCATGTCTACTTGAACTCTCACCCTTGCACAACTTGATCTAGTTTTATTTATAGTCTCCATTTCTAGGTGAATAGGCTTATCAACTGTTGCTGTAGTAAAAAATAAGGATTCCTTTACAAAATGGTAGGTAAAAAGTCAAGGAAAGGGATCCATCCCATAACCTACGTAGTCTCTTCTTCTACCTTAAAATTAGTATCATATATTAGTAGCCTCACGTGATATGCAATTCCATATTTATATATAATGTAGTATGCACCTTTAACCAAGATGTTGATAAATATTTCTTTAAACTGAGTCTCAGAAGAGTATGTTTATTCCTCAACAATCTTATGTTACATTCTTCTTTGATCTTGTGTTGCTTAGGAATCTAAACTTGGACATCTTCTAATTATGACCATCTATAGGAAAACATTCCTACAATAGCATATTGCACGTTCCCTATAACATTAATAGTTTGTGCTTCTTATTCCATCCAGGTTATTTGAGGGATTCCATCGTGGAATGCAATCTTGTTTATAGGAATTGAATCCTCTGGTTTTTTTACTTTGCTTTGTTGAGCGACATTTGGCTTTATAATATTCGCATATTTCATTTTCTCTTTGCTTATTACCTCTCCTCCTTGTTTTATTTCCTGGGCATAATCAATTCCACTTATAAAAAATGTAAGCTCATTAACCAAATTTGTAAGGATTTTTGAAGCATCTGGATGAGTTAATTAGGGAAACAAAATATCAAAGGTGTTTAATAGTGCCAGACGAGTCCCATAGATGACTAACTGATGGCCATGCTGACCAAAATATTGTGGTTTGAAGTAGGTTTTAGGTAGGGTTTTTAGAGAATAGTGGTATGATGCAAAGCTATTTTGTTTACAACCTGGTCATACAATGAATCACCATAGATGAATTCATAAAAAAATATATATAATAAATAAAATTAAAAGAATAAGAATCCTATAATAGAGCCCTCTTTAAAGTCTTATTTCTCCTAAGTATTGTGCTTATCCAATTATGTGTTAAAATATGTTGAAATTCTCCTTTTATAGGCCCCAACTTCGTGCACATGATGTTGCATAGGTCTTAGATGAAATCATTAACTTATCCTTACTAAAATAAAGCCAAAAACTATAATGACCCTTTTAGTCATTTTTGTATTTTACGTGATTTCTTGTGTTCTGGAGCTTTTCAGTAGTTGTCCCAGATCATTTATGACCTGCTGGCTTGAATCGGTTGTCTAGTCCCCGACAGTTTGGTTGGGAGTTATCTCACATTGCCTGTTTAGAGCCTAAACTTAAGTACTCATTGAATTTAGTCAACATTCCTCCAAGATGATCTCATAATCAAATTCTAATAGTTTCATTAACTCTAGATCATGGATTTTGTCCTAGGTGGGCCTTGGCCGGGTTTCAGGAGCTTTTGGTGCGAGTTTATCCTGTTTTGTGAGTTTTTTAGTTGGCCAACAGTTGAATGTTTGACTTTGGTCAACATTCAATAATAGGAGAGTTGAATAAAAATATGACTGTGCTATCAGCTCTAAAATGCCGAGTTTGGGTTAGGAAGGGTGTTGGTTCACTTCCCGAGGTGTTTGGTGTGTTTTTGAGGTGTTGGTGGATTTTAGGAAAGTGTAATGAAGTGTTAATATGGTAAAAATTTTCTTTGAAATGACCTCGTATTTGAATTTAACTGCACCTGAGTCTAGAATTTTGTTTCACCTGTGTATATATGTTTTGTTTGCATATTAGGTCCTAGGTAGGCCCAATGGACCAATCTAAAGTCGCTTGCATTGGTGGTTTTCTGGTGCATTGTAGCACCAGGTTGACCATCTCAAGATTTAGCATGATAGTTCTCTTTGGGAGTTGATGGAGTTAAATGGTAATTCCTTGGTTCAGCATGATCGCGCTTCTGCAGTGCTAATAGAGCTAAGTGCCATCTCGTCCCTTTAGCGTGGTTGCCCTACCTTGGTGCTAATAGCGTTAATTCTCTAGTTGTCCCTTTTCCACAATCACGTCAGCCCAACGCAACGCGCTAATTCACCAGGACACCATTTGGCGTAATCTCTCCACTTTATTGTGATCGTGCTGAATAGATATCGGGCCTATATTAGTTTTCTTCCTTGTTTTTTCAGCCATTATCTCCCTTTGCCTCTCTCTCTCCCTCTCTCTAAAATCTTCCTCCACCCAAAATTCCTCCATAATCCTACATATCGAGCTTAGTTGACCTTACCCTATCAAAGTCCTTGACTTTCTCTTCATTTTGGGAAAGTTTTTGTTTAGGAATTTTCCTTTAGATGGTGTTTTCTTCCATGGATGACCCTTGATCAAGATTTTTAATTCTTTTAATTTCATTGACTTGAAGTTGTTTCTTGGAGGTTATTTGATGCGTTGAGCTTGGTTTAACTCCATAGGTAATTTTCCACCTTCCTTTCGGTACATATTCCTCATTATTTATCGTAAAATTTCATAAGTTTTTATATTTTATTTCACTTCTTCTCCGGCCATTCTGAGGCCCTTTCTTGAGTTAAATTGTGCTCATTTTTGGAGCACGAGTTCCTAGTAATGCTGTAAACTTCGTGATGAAGTTCATTTCTGAGTCCACTTAGTGGGTCCTACAGGGTCGTATTAGGCCTAATTTTTTGCCAAGTTCAAAAAATAGAATAATATATATCATTGGATTCTAGTTGACCTATAGATCATTATTTCATTACTTAGAGTTTGTTTGATGGAATTTACTATCAGTTGACCTGATCTTTGTGAGCTCAAGCGTGCTATTCGTCGGACGTTAGGTAGGCTTCGTGGGGCTTACTCTAGGGACATAACATTTATAATTCTTCTAAATTGCATCCCTGAATTGCGATTCTAGGTTGATTCCATAACCATTTACCCTTTTTCTATTTCTGCTTCATCTTCGTCTTTCTTTTAGTACTCGATGTAATTCGATGCCTTTGAACTAATATTAGTCTGTTGATGGTCGTACGTTATTCTGGAAGTATTAAAATACTATTGTGCATGTTGGATTTTGGGTTTTGCCCTATGGTTCGGGGTGGTGTCTTGTGCTACTAGTTGTAGCTTAGTTAAACCTTTGTAGGGCATAAGTTAGTTGTAGATATTTCCTCTGTTGTTGCATTCATACAGAATGACAACCTTAAAGTTCAGCCTCCAAGAGTATGTTTGGGGCCGGGGACCTGTTATCACTATTTTTGACACTATTGGGCATGGAAGGCCAGTTTTCATATAATAAAGATAAAATGGATAAAACTGGAATAAAATGGGATTTTGTGCTAATAATATAATATAATTAGTTTTTTTACTTGTTTTAGACTCGGCTACATAGTGAGCACTCGGTACTACCTTTTTCACTCATTTTAGACCAAGTTCCACACCTTAGCATTGGGTACTAACATTTACTATTTATGCTGGCACTTAACTCTAAATTTGTTAGGCAGTGAGTATAGTTGTTTTCGTACTACTTCATGATTATTGGTCGGGACCTTATTCCCTTGTATATTAAGATCTGAGGCACTGAGTTTACAAGATTATGGTACGGTGATACTATTCTACTGAGGCATTGGATGAGGGGATATGAGTCTTCCTAAGACTCCAAAATATCAATGTGTGAGGACTTCTAAAACATTCAACATTTTGTACGTTGTTGGAACACCTCCATGGACCCTGCCATTTCGGGGAGGGACACACCGGAAGAGGGCTTTGTGGTGGAGTAAAGGCACTCAGGGGGTATCCCTTCCATGGGTCCTACCTGCTATTACTTTAAGTGTTGGAGAAGGAGTGTACACAAGAACTAATATTCATTGTGTTTGTGTTTACTTTCCGCATTTGTCTTCTATACGAACTCTCTAGTAGTAAGGGATGCCGGATGAGCGAGCATGATTCTGTGCACTCTTTCATTCTTATGGGGCCTTTTTGTACTACTTTATTTACTGTTAGTGTTAGACTTAGTATTTTTAACTACTTATCATCCTTACTTCGTGGGCTTATTTGTGCGTGCTTCTATTTGCTACTGTATCCCCCATCGTATTTTGAGGTTTTCGATAGACCCCTCTTGTCCCCTAATTACTTTTGGTATCTACCTTGTATGATCTTACTGTCACTATTTATATATTACTACTAGGATCCTAGGTACATTCTTCCTTTATTACCTGAGTTCTGATCTATAACTTATCTAGCGATACTCATTCACTATCTGCTTTCTTATTTCCTTCTATGTATCTAGCTCCTTGGGTTGTATTGCTTGCTTCTATGACCTACCTTCTTTTATTATTGTTATTTACTACTTCTATATTTGTTATGTTCATAGTAGGCCCTCGAATCTAGCTGGGTATTTGTTTCTTCGGTGACTTGTATTCATACTGCACTTGTAATCCGCTGGTTCAAATCTGAGTACTAGTGCACATCATTGATTAAATGTTGTTCGTGACTCTTTTTTATTGATTTTGGAGGTATAGGGTGAGCTTTGGATGTACGGATGTGACCTAGATCTCAACATTTTTACATTTTTTTCCTTTTTGTACTTTCAGAGACATATTTGTACTTATGGACTTGTACTCTGTACTCTAGTGGCTATGTAGATACATTGATACCAGGTCTTTGGGGAGGTTTGTTGACTCTGTTGATTTTATTCCGCTTCTTTGACTTTATATACTTTCTCTTTAATTTACTTTTTTTAACTTGTTCATATCGTTCTATACCATAGTATCCCTCCCCTACAGATTCAGGCTACAGGGTTGGTTCTCCTATTGATGGGTTATTAGGTGCCATCATGATCCGGGAAAATTGGGTCATGATAGAAATAAACTTTCAACCATCTAGAAAAAGAGTTCTTTAGGAAAGATCTACGGAATAGAAGAGATAAAAAGGACCTATCAAAACAGATCTATTTGCCCCTCCAAAAAGAAAAGGTATAAATATGGAAACTTCTCAGCCATTTGGATTAGGGAATTTATGGAGGAAATCGGGTTTTAAATTCCCAGAAATCGCACAATTATATAGCCGTGCTGTAGTGCCCATTCGGTGAACTTATAGGTGCATTGCATGACTTATTACAGCCACATTCCAATGGCTTCTTGAAGAATGTTGTCCAGCCCACTTCCCATTCCAAGAAATGGGAGCGACGGTGCACTAGTAGTTCAAACACGTATGATGTTATTCGGTTTCATACCTTACTTCATGTCTAGCTATCTCCATGTTCCATCAACCAATATAGCTTATGTGTAGCCTCAAATGTCACCAAAAACTTCTCAATTAATCTCCTGTAGAATCTCATCACAAGAATTATACCATACATCACAAAAATCTCATCAAACACACATAATAACAAGCATAACTTAAGCCCGATTTAACTAGTGTAACTCGTCTATACTCGTCTTGGTTATTTTGGCTCTTGAATTTATTCAATTGTACCTTTAACCATATAAGCATGAGTATTAGTACCCATTTTCACCAAGATCAATATATATTCACATCAACACACTAAAGTATCCTCAAAACTAAGATAAAAAGTAGGTAAAAGTGGGAAAGTAAGATAAAAATTCACCTATCATCACCACCCCATACTTAAAGCCTTATTCATACTCGAACAACTCATTGAAATCATCTAAAAAGAAAACTCTAGAATTACTAATTGAAACATGACACTAAAGTTAGGACTATAACGATTAAAATAAATAGTATGTTCTATATCAAGCACATTACATTCTGAAAACACATTCACAACTACATCAAACCTCCCTATAGTCTAGAATAGACTCTATAAGATTAGCAAACTCATGAAACTATTCAATAAATCAAATAGGTCACCTATCTTTCATCAAACATGTGCCCTTACCACAAGAGAGTTACCCGATTCACTCACAAGTATTGACTAAAGATTGGGTGAAAGAATTAATTTTTTATCACTCTCACAAAGAATTCACATGCCATATAAGATGAACTTTGAGATTTTCCTTAGTATAATACTCCATCAATATAATATAACAAATCTAAGGATTATGTAGGACTATACGGGTTGTAATGTAGGTTGAAGTATGGTAGAAACTATTTTTTCTAGTAATAATGACTATCATTAATCACCTTATTCAACCACCTATTTTTCACCTCTTCTCTCTTTTATGCACTCTATTTATCTTCCTCATCTCAAGATAGTTCATATATCTTTAGTGAGGAGCTTGTGCTATCTCTTTTCTTTTTTAAAACACTTTTTTTTTTTAATCTTTACCCCCCAACAATAACACATAACTTTTTAAATTACACCTTTAATTCTTATTTTGAGGGCTTCTACTCCACTTTTTCCTCCTTTAATTTTCACTAATTAACAACTTTATTTTTCAACTAAAGTGCTTAGGAGTTTTGGATCAAGTTATGGCCTATGAAACAAATGGATTAAGCTTCATATAAAGCTACCAAAGAATGCTCAACTGGGCTAACTAGGATCATACATCATGGTAAAGTAAAAAAATGGATAAATCATGGCTATCAAAGAAATGCCTATGTTTTCTGCTAAGATCAACATTCTTCGCTTTGATTTATGAAAACATAGAGCAATTACTAGACATCAATATCCAAATATGAAAAATAACAAAATTCTTACACACACATGACACATGTTCAACTTAAGAAGGATTCCTACAGACTCTTAACAAAGCAATTGCATAAATTTAAATTTTAGCTAATATCATATATGTGTCAAATAAATGAGTCTAGGTGTCTCAAAAATAGTCATTTAATTTTCAGCATATGCTTTAAAATTCAAAACTAACTTGCATCACGCAGTCATATAGTCTAACAAGACAACTTAGCATCAAATTAGTGAAGAGGTTTTATTTATTAAATATAATGACTAATTCTTGAATAAGATGGTTGTTATTAATCCATCATCAGAAAAAGACTCTAACCTTCTGAAAACTTTAAATTACTCCTAAAAATAAAAAAAAGAATATCGATTCAAAAGAAACCCCCTCAGAAAGAACCAAAAAGAAAAACCAAAAGGTGGATGAAGTGTGCTCCTAAAAAGACCCAAAAAGAAAATAAAACTAAAAACTACTAAAATAAAATATTTTTATATTTTTCAATTTTTTCACAACATAAAAAAATGGCCCAAAAGAATTCTATAGTCTACTTCACCCTAAAAAATAGATAGAGAGATTCCCCACCACCTACCTAAAACCATAGTTCCCCAAAGTATAAATTAAGAAATACTTTTTGAGGCTTTTAGGTCTAGCTAGAAGCATCATATTCTTTCCATCAAAAGGATCCAAAGGACCCCACACCTATTCTTGCCATTCTCCTTATAATAGATTGTTGATATTCAGATTCCCCTTATTCTGTAAATTCAAAAGAAAAAACAACCCAAGGAGATACTAAAAGTACAAACTACCTTAACTTCGGTTGCCTCTCAATAGTGCATGGTTTATCATAGTGGCATGTCTCACATCATAACCATCAAACACATTCTCTCAACCTTTTCCTCACGTTCAGGAACCCTCTTTTTTTCCTTTGGATTTCAAGTGATCTACCTGAGGCTTCTCATTTTCTTTTTCCTTTACCTTCTTTTTAGGGGCATATTAAGATATAATAGGATTAGGCTACTCATATTTTTGGACATCTCTATAAGAGAGTCAGAATAGGTAATGGGGAGATCTCCTCCTCCACCCAACACTCATATACTTCCATAGTTGTGATCATACACAAGTCTCTATCGTGTGATGGTGTATTAAGTGCTTTGTAAACTCTAAATCCACCTCTTCGACATTCCATCACACTGTGAGAGTTCACTCTCTCACATCAATCAAAGAGTCACTAGTATCCAATAATTGAAGTCCCAATATGATTAGCACCTTTTCATCTGTATTATAATCAAGAATAGTAAAGTCAGCATGTATAATAAATTTACCAACCTTAATAAGAACATCTTTAGTAGTTCCTTTGGGCACCACTCTAATTATGTCTGCCATTTGTAGTACAAATAATCAAGGACTTGGTTTACCTAAACCAAGTGTATTAAACAAACAAAAGGGCATCAAGTTAATTCTTTCCCTCAAATTCCTTATGGCTTGCATAATATTACTATCACCAATTTGTATGAAGAGGGTGAAATTCCCAGCCTCTTTGAGTTTTTTGGGCATCTTACTCATTTCCATAGAGCTTTACTCTTCGGTAAGTACCATAGTCTATATATCACCAAACCTCTTCTTATTCATCACACATCTTTCAAGTACTTAGCATACTTGGGCTTACCCTACAAATCATCTAACAATGGATTAACTTGTATTTCCTTGAACATGTCAAAGAACTTGTTGAAGGTTTCTTCCTCTTTTGTCTTATTGAGCCTTTGAGGTAATCGAGGTTGTAATCTATTTATTTCTTGCTAAGTCAAGAAGTTGGTACTCAAACTTCCCCTTCTTCTGATCCACTCAGTATGCAACTTTCTTGTTAGCCTAATTCGTTGAGAATAAGAAAAACGTGACACTAACATTATCTTTAGAGACTTCTGTAAGGATGAAAGTGTCACTAATCTCCAAGAATTCTAAATATGGACCTATGGGTCCTCGTGTGGAGGAACCAGTGAATTTCCAGCTTGTATGCAACAATTGAACCATGTTAATTTTAATCATAAATCTAACTCTAGGTTCCAATTTGTGGATGGTAGAGATAACATTGGTAGTGAGTGAGATTGCTACTTTGCATATCGTCCTAGATGCATCCATTGTATTTAGGAACAACCTTGACCTATTGATCCTGCTCAACCCGTAGTATTAGATAGAGAGGTGTTTCCTAAATTATCAACTGCTGTAGGGATCGCTCAAGTTCAGGATCTGGTTCGACCAAATCTTTACCCCTTGCCAGCCTGCTGGAGGTTCAAACCTGTACTTGTAAGATCAGTAGATATGATCAAGTTTTCAGACCTTATCAAATAAAATAGTAAAACTACAAATCATAAATCTAATAATCTCAAGTCTCCAAAAATGGTGCCAAAAACTTGTTGTGACTTCTTTCACATGCAAGCATATGTGGTCTAACAAGTGGTAAAGTGACTATTTTGAGCTAGGTTGTTGTATTCAAGGGACTTCATGCACATTACAAATTTTTAGTATGATATTAAATTAGATAAGTGAGAGTTTGTTAAAAGAGTAAATTTGATTTCAATTTTAAATTAACTACAACAATAGCAACAACAATATATTCCCATAAAGTGGGGTTTGTAAAGTGTAGAGTGTACGTAGTCCATACAACTACTTCAGAGGTGAGGTAGAGAGGTTGTTTTCAATAGACCCCCGACTCATAACAGAACTATATTCTAATAAAATAATAAACAATATATAGTAATCAAATGACAACACATAGAAAAAGCAATGTCATCACAAAATAAAATAGTCAATCCTAAATAATAAACATTAATACAACTCCAAAGATAAGATACAAGCATCGCACTACACTACAACTAACACGAAAAAAATGATGCATGTCTCCCTACTAACAAGAAATCACTCCTACCTACTACCTTACCACCCTAATTCTTTTCTTTCATAAATTCCCATATAGTTTCATGTCCTCGGCAAGCTATAACTATATGATGTCATGTATAATCACCTCTTTCTAATAATTCTTTAGTATACCTCTGCCCAAATCGATACCACCCAGTGTCGACCTCTCGCACTTGAGCACTAGAGCATCTGAGTTCCTCCTCAACACATGTTTGAACCATCTCACTTTGCTTCCTACATTTTTTTTCCACCAAACTCACCCATACCTTGTCACGATTGACCTCATTCCTAATCCTATTACTTCTAGTGAACCCATACATCCATCGCAATACCATCATATCTTCCACTTTCATCTGTTAGATGTGACACTTCTTCACAGGCTAACATTCTGCCCCATACAACATAGAAGGTCTTACCTCTATCTTATAGAACTTACCCTTAAGTTTAGGGGGCACCCTCTTATCACATAAGACTCCTAAAGCGAGTTTCCACTTCATCCACCTTGTACTAATATGGTGAGTAACATCCTTATTAACCTCTCCATTTCCCTGGATAATAGACCCAAGGTAAATAACAAAAGCAAAAATAATAAATAATTTCAGTTGTGAAATAATATCAAAGAGAGATTAAGGGTTAAGGCATACTTCACTTTCATGTATTGTTATGGCTTCTGGCCTATGTTGGTGTTTATCATGATTTTTGATCTATAGGGTTGATAATATAACTCAAGAATGGTCATTCTATAATTCATTTACCCAAAGTAGTCTCACAATTATATCATTTAATGGGGATGTGAGTCGCTATTTCAGATGCATAAACGCTATCTTCCTATTCAGTAACTATATGTGGCAATTAGATATATCTCTATCCTAACCATAAATACTCCTCTAAAACTAGTTTATAATCAATTAAAGATGGGATAAACAGTTTCAACATTCTTCATTCTATCCCCCTATTCCATGATTAGTTCACGTTGAAGACAATAGATTTATCCTAGAGTTCGAGACTCTTTAAAATAGTAAAGCAAGAAGACAAGAACAATTACGTAAAATGATAAACATATAAAAAAACTTTAAAATAAAACTCATACATTCATGATACTTAGCCTCAACCCCATAAATAGGGTTCTTACCCACTCATAGTCTTACAAAGAATCACCATAGATCAGTTCATAAAATAAAACTACAAGAAAGAAAAGTTAATAAATAAGAACTCTAGAATAGAGCCCTCTTTGATATCTTGTTTCTTATGTTGATTAAAAGATGTGTTAAAATATGTTGAGTTGATCCTTTATAGTAACCAAAGACGTGAAAAATCTTTCCCGTAAGTTATAGGTGCAATCACCAACATAGCCCTACTTAAACTAAGTCAAAAGACAACTCTGAGCCGGATAGAAAGAGAGTTGCTGTGCGCTACCCAATTTGGTGAACATAGGGGCGTACCACACAATATGCTACAACCATATTACATTTTATTCTTGAAGAATATACCACAGTTCACTTTTTGGACCAATAAATGGGAGCCCTAATGCACTATTTAGTCCATACACATGCGATTTTGTTTGGTTTCATATCAAGCTTGCTCCTTGTCTCATAAACTAATATAGATCATGTGTAGCCTCAAATGTCAGCTATAAAAGATCCAATACTCTCCTATAATATCTCATCACAAGCATTAGATAATAAATCACATAAATCTCATCTAATGCACATAAGAACAAGCATGAATTAAGCTCGGTTTGACTAGTTTTACTCATCTAGCCTTTCCTTAGTTATTTTGGCTCTTGAATTGATTCAATTGCAACTTAAACCATCTAAACATGACGATTAGTAAACATTTACACCAAGGTCAACATATATGCACATCAACACACTATATTATCCTTAAAACTAAGCTAAAAGGTAGATACAAGTGGGAAAGTAAAAGCATAAATGCACTTATCATTACTATCACAATACACTGCTACATTAAAACATACCTCAAACTAGCACCTAATGCATCACAATATACTAAAAAACCTATCCATCAACTCAAATAGTCAATACCGAAGCTAAATTCAATAAGTCTTATCATTAAAAAACTAGACTCACACTCAACAGACCAATGAAAAGGAACATCCTTTAGACTCAATCCGATCAAAGGGGATGTAATGTAGGAAAATACATCAACAAACCATCTATAATACCCTTCCAAACCAACAAAGTTTCAAAGCATCATCGGAGTAGTAGGTCTGGGCCAATCACAAACTACCTCTATCTATACTATATCACCTATAATCCTATACTTAGAAACTCATTCCCCAAGAATGCTACAGACTAAATCTAAAACTAGCACTTTGAGAATTTGGCATAAAGTGGTTGATCTCTCAAAGTCTAGAGCATAATCCTCAAATGTTGGTCGTTCTCCTCCCTACTCCTCAAATAGACAGGGATATCACCGATGAACACTATGACAAAGGAATCCAAATAAGTCCTGAACAAGTGGTTAATCAAGTCCATGAACATTGTTGGGCAATGGTCAATCCAAAAGACATCACAAATGAACTCATAATACCATTGTGAGTCCTGAATGATGTCTTAGGAATATTTGCTGCCCTGATCCACAACTAATGGTTGCCAGACCTTAGATGTATCTTAAAAGACATAGTTGCACCCCGAAGCGGATCGAACAGATCAATGATATACGGTATCATAAGCTTATTATTAATTGTCACCTTATTTAACTACTGATAATCAATACATATACACATAGTGCCATCCTTCTTATTTACAAACAAAATAGGAGCAACATAGGAAAAAATTCCTAACTTATTAAAACCCATAACCAAAAGATCCTAAAGCTGAACATTGAGCTTCCTAAGCTTGGAAGAAGCCACATGATATGGGATAATAGAAATGGGTCGAGTGCCCAACTCAACATCAATAGAAAAATCAATATCACTCTCTAGAGGGAGGCTAGGTATTTTAGTATGGAAGATATTAGCAAAATCAAAGTCTATAAGAACTAAATCAAGGGGAGGATCATTGTTACTATCATCATAAAAATAAGAAAGATTGTCACGACCCGACTTTTCGGAGTCATGATGGCACCTACTATCCACCCAGTAGGAGAACCAAACCCTGTAGTCCG
>JBDJHY010456155.1:0-17601 GCA_039654485.1 Withania somnifera | reverse complement strand
TAGGAGGATTATTTGCATTGAGGATGGGCATTGAGTTTGCCAACACCTATAACTTGCATAGCCAATGTAGGGTATTATTTTTGTACCAAACAGTTGTACTTGGAGTGTCTAGTTGGATCTACTAGAAAGAGTGTCTCATCCTATGGTGGGGTATGAGAGCCCCAACACATAGGGTATATGTAAACTTTATCTCTTTATTCCTTGAGGTATGCCAGTTATAGAATATCCCAAAGAGAAGCTAAAATTGGATGGTTTGAAAGGAAGGAAGTGAAAGCTTGTTTTTGACTAAGTATTTATCTTTTGTTAAAAATTGAAGGGTTAAGATGTTTTAGTTAAGGCTACTTGAGATATGAACTTTTTAACTGTTTTCATTATAAACTGCTAAATTTCTTATTTGAGTTAGAGCTGAAGACGATATTTACTATGCACGCATTTCATATTACTTAACATTATACTATATACCCTATTTTATACCTACTGACCTACTCAATACATGTTTTGTATGTTGATTCTAGTCTTGTTGCATAATTTAACCCCTAAGCAGATATTGCCAACCACCCAGACGTTCAAGGTTGACCCTACTTGCGTTCTTAGAAGAACAGAAGATTGGTGAGCCATCACTTGATTTGAGGGAAAGCTATTGAATTATTTATGATACCTTATTAACCTAGAGCTTGGACTTTAGCTTTATTATTTATCATTTCATTTGTTAAAGACTAGCTAGTAAAATCTTGTGCTATTAGTCCATTATTTAGCTAGTAGAGGCTTTTAGACAGAGATATATTTTTTGGTATATGTTTTTGATACTTGAGTTTGTCTATTGTTTATTGGAGACTATTTATTGATTATTGTGAGGAGGCCATTACGCTTCTGATATTATAGTTATTTCTCCCGATGAGTGATATGAGTAGATGTATGCATGATTTAAGTGGTTCTTCTAAGTCTGCTATGGAAACTTAGTAGCTAAGGATGCCAGTCATGCCAAGGGTGAGCTTCGAGGCATGACAGTCAAGTCCCATTATGCGACTTATTGAAACTAGATGGCCTATGGCTAACATTCATTCCTTTACCCCAATTAATCAACTGTTCATGATATAGACCAAAGACTTTAAGATACCTCTCATTACCTTTCCGTTAAAACACTTTTTCTAAAAATACACTGAACACCTATTACATTGATGAATATTTTCCCCAGCTAATGATATGATGGAACTATCCAAAAATATCCAAACATAAATTTCTAATTCCCATTTTCCCAAACCAAAAGTAAAATGAACTCGACCATGATCCTCTCATATTATCCAAGGTGTCAACTCGACTCGATCCATTTCTCTTCTACCACACCAAAGAAAGGCTGCTTAATGATTCACACACTGAACTGATAGGACTCTATCTTTTCTAAATAGGGTTCAGATATAGAACTAAACAATTGAGATCTTTAAGCTTCTGAATGTTTCCACAAAGCACTGAAATGCCACTCTTTAATGAGATAATACGGTCGGTGAGTATAAAATGAAAGAAGAACCCACAACTGAATCCTATTAGTAATTAATCATTCCTTCTAACCATATAAACGACAACCTTACAATATTATGTGCTATCAATGATAGCTAAAAACCTACTAAAAAGGGAATAAAAAGGTAACTCATACATATTTTGTAACTCTTACATTTTGAACTCTAAATAGAATCAAGATACAACCAGGAGATTGAACAACTCCCTATACAATTTTCTAACTCTGAGAGTCATATTAGATATACCCTTAGTCTCAGTCACCAAAAATACAATTACAAAAATTGAATGAATTTTTGAATTACCAAAACATTATGTAGTTGGTCTACTCATTAATCAAAGTGTGATACATGAAATCCCACTCTAGTAGTGATATTACACAACCATCAAGACTTATAATGCCCCAATAACTCACTCTTTATGGAATACCAGAATGTCAATTCACATCACACTGTAATATCATATCTACCATATCTGGAAGAATTAATACAATCCGATAACTACAGATAATAATATAGGATTGGTTTACCCGACCCATCATTAAGAAACCACCCATCAAGTAGAAATACCACCAAAAACTACTGGAGAATTTATATTACATCAATACCTGGTATAGAGTATACCAACACATATAGGAAAGTAGGACCACAATTAACTGATAACAAAAGAATTCAATGACACACCAACGCAATACAAAACACTAAGAGGAATTACCAATACCCCTTGTGTTTCAGTATTACCATGAAAATACAAAACTTACCAAACATGGTAGAAACCTCATGATGCTCAAAGCTAATGCCAAACTTGATTATACCTTATCACAAATAAATTCATTTTTTCATATACCAAGGATCCCAGAGGATCAGTGTGATTGCATATAACAAGAAAACCCACAAAGCATGTATAATCCCACTAAAGATCATGATACATCAAGAAAATTGATTCACAATTAAAAAATGTTGAAGCAAATCATAATCATGTCAAGATCATATTTGTAACATTCATAATGAATACCTTTACCTCTGATGGAGAAAAAGGAGATATTTGACATGGAGTCGTCAACTTAAATAGCAAGAAATACCTAGTATATTGAATAACCTCCCACACAGAAAGCAACCCTGACAAGTCGAGACCCATTTAGATAACTCAACCAATAAAGTAGCATGTACGGTCTAAGCAATCGAACAACTGGAAATCGTGAAGTCCACCCATTAGTGTATACCACTTCCGATGCATGTAACCTATTATGGAAAGTATCGAAAATCCTATATACATCCTCACTAGGAACTCTATCATAGGACTTAGACTAGCACTCTCAGGAAAATAATACATCCATAGTACCATCTCTCATTTAAACCACTAAGATCCTCTTCTGGCTTACTTAAAGAACCTCATCTATAGCTTCTAAAAAAGCCCTTCTAATCATCTAACCTCTATATATTTGAACTCTCTCTATACCCAATATCTAATTTGATAACAAACATAATTCTGAAAATACTTGATTCATCAAAACCTAACATATTTACCATAGACCATCAATTGGAATCAAAATACAATGCTAATAAAATATCATGACTTTAGTGATATTTTACTCATACTTTTCAAAACCATAATTACTACCAAAATCCTTAGAAACATATTGATTCTCTTGGTAATTCTTAATTATAAATTTTATCTTTCTCAAAGTAATACCTCTTTCTTCTTCGAACACTTTATGTATGCTAGTAACTGGCCTTACCTAAGGTTGATTGAACCAATTTCCAAATATGATAGTACTTTCTCATCGAGATGAAGCTACTAAATAAAAAATTGATATTCAAATCTATACAAACACTCAAATTCCATAATTCAACCACTACTGAGATAATAACATACTCATGCTAAATCTTAGACGAAAGCCTCGATCACCTCAAAAAAAATTTCCATACCATAAGAATATATTCTCTATACATCACCAATTGTATTTGTAACTCATTATAATAGTTGTGCAGAACCATCTCACCTTATAATATGTAATGACCCTCGGGGTAATTTTCGTATTTACGTGATTCTTCTGTGTTTAGAGCATTCTTATAATTGTCCCAAGTTGTTTATGACTTTTTGGGATCGGTAGGTTGGTTCCCTGGAAATTTTATTATTTAAATTTCTTTTTTATTGTTACTTCGAGCCTTACTCAACTTATATAACCTCATGTCATCTTTTTGTTGGTACTATTGAGTACAAAATATTAATTAAATAAAGATTTTATATATAGATTGTCAAAATAGGGATCCATTTCCATTCTGAGTCTTAATTACTCAAATTTGAGGCTAGCTGGGTACCAAAGCATCACGATCACGGGGATGAGGGTTGCGATCGTAAAGGGAAAAGTGACCAGGGGCCACTATTATGGTGCATCGCCTGGAAGCCCTATATATATTTCTTCTTCTTTATTTAATGTAAATTTCCCAACTTTATTAATATTTCTTCCAACGATAAGCTTATAAATAGATAGTTAAGGGTTTATTTTATGGTTTTAGTCCATGGGATGGTGTTCTTGAGATTCTACAAATGTTTTTACTAGGTAATTTCTTGGTTTCTCTTTAGTTATAAGTTTTCTATATTACATAAAAATTTTGGGTTTGTTTTTTTATTTTCTATAGTTGGTTTGAGCCCTATTTTGTACCACACGACCTATGAGCTATGCTCTATGTATTGGTATAAATATTTTATTTTTCTCATCTACAAGGGATCAATGACCCATTTTTAGTATGGACTCTGACCCTGTTATTTATATAGAAATATGGGTCTTGTTTTACTCGTCTTGACACATGGGTTATGTTTTTTCTAGCTTCATGTGGTTTCAAGCTTTGTTCGTGATCCTTTGGATATTCTAGCATAGTTTTTGAGGTTATTGCCAGGATTCAGGTAGACTATGGCTTACTTGTCTTAGAATGGGTATTTGGTACTCTATATGTTTGGTAAATCTCTAGTAGGACTAGGTTTACTAGTTTGGAGCCCCGTTACAGAGTTTATCTTAGACTACAGACTATCTTAATGGCCTTATCATTTGTTATATATCCCTAGGGCTACCAGGCCCTTGCAGTATCATGCCAACTTTGGAATGTATTTAAGGTTGGGGAGAGGATTATACTAGCGGTTAGAGTTTAGAAACTATCCTTTGTATGTATGTTGGTGACTTAGAGCCGATTTTGGTAGGCTAATTGTTTTGTGCTTTGATAATGCATCGAAATCTCTTAAATTGTAACTTGGTCTTAGATGAATAATAAATGTAAATTGATTTATAGCATATTATATGTATACTTTCCACGACTGCACTCATGAGAAGTATGGAGCTATTTTCTCATATTATTGAATCCTATTGTCTTACTGTCATTGTGATTTTTAGATTTTGCCTATAAAGCGATAATTAGATTTTACTGAGACTTGCTTTCCCTTTATGGTTGGGTTAGAGATTTTCCAATGGGATATGATACATTGGATGATCCTAGGATTTGACATTTCTACCTTGATAACTATGCCCTAATTAGATTTTTATGAAATTTTTATATGCACGTGAGCTAGGGTACTCCTTTGAGAGAATCTGACACTGATACAAGGATTTTGTACGTATGATTAAATGACTCCATGGACCTTCTGACCTAGGTTTCCATACCTGTCGTACTAGTATGTGCATAGTCTAGGGGAGGGGTGTACAGGAGGAGGAGTGGTACGCGGGAAAGCCTTCCCGCTGATTTATATATTAGGGGTGGTGCTTTGATAAATATTTACTTTTTACTGCTCTTTCCATCGCTCTTGGTTGTACTCTTTGAGCTTATAGAGGGAGTCCTAGTGGGTCACTTATATACTTGTGTATGTTGTTGCTAGCTAGCTTGCTCCTTTTATTTCCCTTGTTTTACTAGTTGTTAGATTTTTCATTACTTATTTGGTATCCTTTTTGTAGTTCTTTGTTGTGGTGGTTACGTTGGAGCTCCAGGTACGTTTCATATTGTTCATAACTTTCTTGTGACTTGATTCCTATGTGTTATACCCTGAAAGTTGGCTTTCTTCATAGTTGTTAGTAGATATTGAGACTCTTCCTCCTTATATGTTTTTTATCACACTTTACATTAATTATGCTTACTTATGCCTGATAGACCTATGATGCCTACTGCATACCTGTTGTATTATTACTCATACTACACTTCTTTATTATTTTATGGTGCAGATCTTGGTTCGAGTTACAGAGCGGACATGATAGTACGAGTTAGCTAGGTGCTGTTTTAGGAGACACAAGAGCAGTCGGCGTTCATGCTAGCCAATTTTCCTCCTACATCATACTTTTGTAAGTTGGGTTGGGGACAACTGTTTCATATTTTTTGCCCCATTGTGCCTTATACTTTTGTATTGTTCCATCTATTGATACTCCATATCCACGATACTAGGTTTGAGGAGTTATTTAATGTCACATACCACTGTTTCTTCTTGTTATTGTTCTTCTTCTCATTTATTATCTTTTCTTTTTAGTATTTGGTATGGACCACTGTTTAACACTCTAAGACAAGGTTAGGCTTGTTTACAAGTGGGATGTAGATTCCATCATAACTCAATTTTTAGATCATGATAGAGTGGTATTAGAACCTTAGGTTCATCAGTGTCTCTGAGTATAGGAGAAATAGTAGGGTAGAGTCCCGCGTATTAGTACATAGACGTTTGTATCCAATCTTTGAGAGGATACAAGGATCATTAATAGGTATGACTTTTTTTGAATTCTTTCATGCAAGGTTTCCATTAGTTTCCTAGTTATTCATATTGCTTCTATTCTTGGTCTATACATGTTCAGCACCTAGGTATGACGATTCTCCCTCGCCTACATAGAGAGCTCCAGTTAGGGTTTGGGGTAGAGATAGATCCTGTGGGTGAGTTAAGGCTAGATTTAGGAAGACAGATCCTGCACCCAAAAATCTACCTCCACCACAGACACAACCACCTTCTAATGATCAACTAAGAGGTATATGGAAGCATTTGGTTACTATGTTTGGTAGAGCACCCACAGATGAGGGTCAGACTTCAGTACGGGTATTAGCACAGGGTGCCCCATTGCCTCCTACTCGGACAATACCAGTGGAAGCGATAATTCCTCCTCTATAGCCTATTCCTGTGATACCTCTAGTCATCCTCCAGTTTAGTATCAGCCTATAGTTCCTGTCATGACTTCTAAGGATCGGAAGATGCATAATCATTTTATTCATATAGGGTCTCTGATATTCTTAGGTTACTCTATATAGGAACTTTATGAGTTTAATGAAGAACGTGAAGAGAGTTGCAAACTTTGGGTTTGAGACTCATGGGGAAAATTTCATTGGGTATCAGTTAGAGGGGCAGACTAAGGCCCAGTGAGAGCGTATAGAGAGAATAGACTGGCAGGGTCAGCACCTACGACATAGAGTTATTTTATGGATGCTTTTATAGCTTAGTATCTTTCCCAAAGTGTTACCAAGGAACTAAGGGCTCATTTTATTGATTTGCAGTAGGGTTCGGTGATAGTTTCTAAGTATGAGGCATGATTCACTTAGATTTCAAGGTATGGAACTACAATTATACTGATAAAGGCTAAACGAATTCACTGCTTCACAGCTGGGTTGAGATCAGAGTTACATATGGATGTTGAGTTATTACTTGCTCAAAGCAGTCCATTATTGGCAGTGGTTGATCATCCTTGTAACATGGAAAGGCAATATCGCTCAGCCAAAAGGGGGTGATGATAAGAGATAGTGCTGCTAGGATAATTTTAGTGTTTCTCAATCATCTAGGAGATAGAAGCATAGGCATGATAAGCATAGGCCTTTGCTACTTCTACAAAAGCAGTATCAGGAAAAAATTAGTATACCAATTTTAGCTTCCTTGCCATTAGCTGATGTTGGTCAGAGTAGTTAGCCCATCAGGGGCATATCTATTGGGTTTCTGGGCTAGGGTGGATGAAGTGGTCAGTCAGTGGTTTTGGTTGGGGAAGTGGTTAGGATTTTTATGAGTATAGTGAGATGGGTCAATATTCCATAGATTGTCCATGACGTCGGGCTACTCAGCCTGCAACTCAAGTCGTAAAGCTTTGATAGACAGTACTGCCACCAACTAGAGGTGGTTAGATAGTGACGCTAAGTAGTCATGGTAAGGGCTAGAGGGATAGAGGAGGTGACAGAGGAGGAGATCAATAGGGCTTTGGGCGCTGGTAGTTTTATGCCACATTTCATAGAACCCGGGTAAAGGTTTCTGATATAGTAGTTACTGATACATTATATATTTGTCACTAGCCATCCTTGGCATTATTTGACCCTAGTTCTACATACACATATGTGTCCGTGTATTTTGCACCTTATTTAGGTGTTATGTGTGAGCCTTTACTTGGGCCCGTGAGTATAGAAACTCTCATGGGCGAGACTATCTTGGTGGATCAAATTCACCAAGCTTGTGATGTTGCTATATAGGGATTGGACACTCAGGATAATCTTATAGATCTATACATGATTGAATTTGATGTGATTCTTATCATGGAATGGTTATCCCCTCATTGTGCAGTACTGGATTATTTTTCCAAGATCGTGACCTTGTCTTACCTCAAGTGGTGTGGTTTGGTCCTCCTATCAACTCCCCGGTGATAGTGATATCTGGTGTGCAGGACAGTAGATTCCTATCTAGGGGTTGTACTACTTAGTTTGCTTATATCCGTGATGTGACCGTTAATCCTCCTTCCATTGAGTCTATGCCCATTTTTAGAGAGTTTCTTGATTTTTTTCCTAATGATTTGCATGTCCTTCCACCCTATTGTATTGTCAATTTTGCTATAAAGGTGATCTCGACACCAGTCTCATTTTAATTTCACCTTATCATATGGCTCCAGCAGAGCTCTGGGCTCTAAGTACTCAGCTTCAGGATTTGATTTCTAGAGTTTTTATCTATCCTAGTATTTCTTTGTGGGTGCTCTAGTGCTATTTGTGAAAAAGAAATATGGGACTATGAGTATGTGTATTGACTACAAGCAATTGAATAAGGTTACCATAAAGAATAAGTATCCTTTGTCGATGATTGATGATTTTTCTATCAGCTTCTTGACTATCACTAGTTGAGGATTTAGGCTAGAAACATCCAAAGACTATTTTTCAAACCCGATATGGGCACTATGAGTTCCTGGTTATGCCTTTATGGATAAATAATACCCCAACCTCATTTATGGATCTTATGAATAGAGTTTTTAGGTCGTATCTAGACTCTATGGTGGTTGTGTTCATTGATGACATATTGGTTTACTCCTCTAGTTGGGAGCAACATAAGGAGCATTTTGAAAGTTTTACTTCAGACTTTGAGTATTGAGCAACTATTGTGAAGTTCTCAAAGTGCGATTTCTAGTTAGAATCCATAACCTTTCTGGGTCATGGTATTCTTCTGCAGGTATCAGTATGGATGTAGAAAAAAGATTTCAGTCGTTCATGATTAGACTCGACCTACTACTCCCTCAGAGGTTCATAGTTTTGTATGGTTAGCTGGTTATTATAGAAGATTCGTACAGGGTTTTTCATCTATAGTAGCTCCTATTGAAGGATTGACCTAGAAGGATGTTCCTTTTTGATGGTCTAAGGATTTCTGAATCCAGTTTTCTGAGGGTTAAAGAGTTTCACTTCAGCACTAGTATTGTCACTTCTAGTTGAGGTCCATCTATACAGTTTATTGTAATGCCTTCGATATTGGTTTGGGGTGTGTACTAATATAGTAGGGTAGAGTTATTGTATATGCTTCATGTTAGTTTAAGGCTCATGAGCATAACTACCCTAACCATTATTTAGAGTTGGTGGTGATAGTTTTTGCACTCGTGATCTAAAGACATTACCTTTACGGAGTTCATTATTATATTTGAACGATCAACATAGCCTGTAGTACATATTGAGCTAGAGGATCTCAATATTTGATTGAGGAAATAGGTTTAGCTTCTGAAGGATTATGATATCAACATTATTTACCATCAAATTAAGGCGAATTTGGTGTCAGATGCCTTGAGATAAAAGATAGTTAGTATGTGTAGTTTGGCTTCTATCTCAGTTTTAGAGAGGCTGTTAGCCTTGGACATTCATTCTTTGGCTAACCATTTGGTCATATTGGACATATTAGATCTGAGCAGAGTCGTTGCACATGTTGAGGCTAGGCCTACACTATTTGATCAGATCCGACAATGGCAGTATGATGATGGATCCTTGGTTCATATTTGAGAGTTTATTTTGAGGGGTGATAAAACAACGGTGCTTCTTTAGATTCTGATGGTATGTTTTAGAGGGGAATCTATTTGTGTTTCCATGTTTGTTGATTTGGTTTAGACTATTGAGTTTTGAGGGGTTATTACAATGGTGCTTTTTAGATTCTGATGGTGTATTTTAGAGGGGAATCTGTTTGTGTTCCCATGGTTGGTGATTTGGTTTAGACTATTCTTCGTGAGGCCTATTGTACTAGGTATTCCATATATCAGGGTATAGCAAAGATGTGCATAAATTTGAGACAACACTATCGGTTGCATCATTTGAGATATGATGTTACCAGATTTGTTTCCTAATGCTTGAATTGCCCGCATATGAAGTTCAAGCATCGTAGACCAGGTGGTGTGTTACAATGACTCCCTATTCCTGAGTGGAAGTGGGAGAGGATTATTATGGATTTTTTTCTGGATTCCCTCGTACTTCCAAAGGTCATGACTATATTTGGGTCATTATGGATTGACTGAGTAAATCCTCCCACTTCCTACCAATTTCTTCATCTTGGTAGGCCGATAGACTTTATGTCTTGTACATTAAGGAGTTTCTTAGCCTGCATGGGGTTCTAGTTTCTATTAATTTAGATAGGGGTACACATTTATTTCATAATTTTGGAGGAATGTATAGCGACAGGTAGGTACAGAGGTGGCTTTGAGTATTTTTTTTTCATCCATAGACAGACATATAGTCTGAGTGGACTATTTAGGTACTCCAGGATATGATTCAGGCTTAGGTCTTTGATTTTGGTGGTAGTTAGGGTCAATATTTGGCTTTATAAGAACTATCCTATAATAATAGCTAAAATTCCAACATTCAGAAGGCACCATTCGAGGCCTTATATGTAGGCGTTGTATATCATTGATTGGTTGGTATAATAGTGTTGATATTTTTCCACAGACTTCAGATTTGGTTTGAGCTGCTACATAGAGGGCCAAGGTTATTCATGATATATTATAGATAGCACAAAGTATACATAAGAGTTATGTAGATCGCAGACTTCGACCTCTTGAATTTAGTGTATGGGACATGGTGTTCTTGTTGGTTTCTTCCATGAATGGCGTCATGAGGTTTGGTATGAGGGGAAATCTTAGCCCAGGTTTATTGGTCCATACGAGATTACTGAGTGGATTAGAAATATTGTCTACATATTGCCCCAACCTCTATAGTTAGAAGCTATTCATCCAGTATTTCACATCTCTATGCTTTGTCGTTAGATGCCATATCCCTCCCATGTACTTCATTTTGAGTTAGATCAACCGGATGAATGAATGACTTATGTCATTCAACTTAAGGCTATTATTGTTAGAGATGTGAGATGAATTAGGTCCAGAGATATTCTAGTTATGATAGTTTGTTGGGGCCTCATTCAGTCGAGGAGGATACACGAGAGATGGAGAGGTATATGCGAGCCTAGTACCCTTATTTTTTTTTATTCTTGAGGTACTCCCTTCTTTCTGAACTTTTACTGATAAAATTTACTTTAGTGGGGGATGTTTCAATGGCCCTCGGGGTCATTTTTGTATAATGCAACTCTTCCATGTTTAGAGCATCATTATAACTGCCCTAAGTCATTTATGACTAGTTAGGATTGGCAGGTTGGTTCCCTGGAAGTTTAATAGTTTAAATTTCTTTAATCATTGTTACTTTGGGCCTTACTCAACTTATATAACCTCATATAGACTGCATAAATATTTGTATATGGATTGTTGAAATCGGGTTCTGTTTCCATTTTGAAACTCAAATTCAGGCTAGTTGGGTAATCGCGGGGCTGAGGATTGCTATTATGAAGAGAAAAGTGACCAGGATCCAAAATCACGTGGCCACAACCACGATCGCGGTGTACCACCTGGAATCCCTATATATATTTCTTTCTTCTTCATTTAACAAAATTTTCCCAACTTTCTCAATATTTTTTCCATAGATGAGCATATAAACAGATAGTTAAGGGTTTATTTTATGGTTTTGGTCTGTGGGATTATGTTCTTGAGATTCTACGATTGTTTTTATAGGGTAATTTCTTGGTTTCTCTTTATTTTTTTCTATATACATAAACTTTCCAAGCCTTTTTCTTTATTTTCCAAGCCTTTACATGTCTTGATGCATGGTTTATGTTATTGCTAGCTTCGTGCGATTTGAGATTTGTTTGCGATTCTTCAAATATATTAGCATGCTTTTAGAGGTTATTTCCAGAATCCAGGTACAATAGGTATTTGGTACTATATATTCTTGGTAAATTGCTAGCTCAGGGTTGGGTTACTAGTTTGGAGCCCTATTACAGTTGTCATCCTGGCACACGACCTATCTTGCTGGCTTATAATTTTATATATATCTCTAGGGATATGAGACCCTCACTGCGTGTTTCACACGAACTCAGGAACATAGTTGAGGTTGGGGAGGGGATTATACTAGTGGTTAGAGCTTAGAATCTATCCCCTAGATGTATGTTGGTGGATTGTAGTTGATTTATATAGGCTGATTGTTCTATGATGGAATTATGCATCGATGTCGCTTAAATTATAACTTGGTCTTAGCTGAATAGTAAACGAGAAAAACAGGTTTCTAGCATATTATATGTATTCTTTTCACGACTATGCTCATGAGAAGTATGGAGCTATTTTCTCACAATATTGAATCCTATTTTCTCATCGTCACTGTGGTTTCTGGATTTTGTCAATGACAATAATTGGATTTTACTGAGACTTGATTTTCCTTATGGATGGACTTGAGATTTTCCAATTGGATATGACATTCGAGTTGAGCTTGGGATTTGGCATTTCTACCTCGATAACAATGCCCTAGTTGTATTTTTACTAGGTTTTTATTTGCATGTTCCATGAGAGAATCTGACACCGATATGAGGATTTTGTTATGGGATTAAATCCCTCCCCAGACCTTCTGATCTAAATGTCCATACATAATGTACTAGGTATGTGCGTAGCCTACGGGAGGGGTGTATAGAAGGAGGAGTGATATGCAGGAGAACCCTCCATGGGTTCTTCTCACAAAGGTCACATGCCCGAAAGGTGTGTATTGAAACTATTTACCTTTCAGCACACCTTTTGCATTGTATCCATCATGCTTGGTTGTACTCTTCGGACTTACGGGGGGAGTCCCTTCGGGTTACTTATGCATATGTTCTTTGTTTCTTACTAGGCTTGCTCTGGTCATTTTCCTTATTTTACTCAATGTTGTATTATTTTATTACTTTTTTTTGTATCCTTTTTGTGGTTCTTCATTGTGGTAGTCTCGTTGGATCTCAAGGTACGTATCACGTTTGTTCATGACTTTCTTGTGACTTGGGTCCTATGTCTTATACCTTAAAATTTGGTTTCCCCTCATAGTTGTTAGTTGATATTGAGGATATTCCTCCTTGTTTGTTATTTGATCTCACTTTACCTTGCTTATGCTTACTTATGCCCAGTCATCCTATGATTCCTATTGGGTACCCGTTGTATTGGTAGTCACGCTACACTTCTATATCTTTTTATGATATAGATCTTCATTCAAGTAAGTAGAGGGGATACAATCCTGTGAGTTAGCTCAGTGTTTTCTAGGAGACACAATGAGCAGTCGGCATTTATGCTGGCCCGTTTTCCTTCTGTCATAAGGCTTGTCTTAGTTGGTTTTTGGACAACTGTTTCATAGTTTTTATCCCATTGTGGGTTTTATTTTTGTATTATTCTATGTTTATATGCTCTACAGCCACGATACCAGGGTTTGGGAGTTATTTCATGTCATGTATCACTTTTTATTTTTCTTTTTCTTCTTCTCCTTTTTTCTCTTTTAGTACTTGGTACTGGCCCACCACATAACGCTCTGGGCCAAGATTAGGCTTGTTTATAGGTGGGATGTAGATTCTATCACAAATTGATTTATGAGGCATTATATAATATCACTTTTTGATCTTAAAGGCTAAAACCTACATAAATCTTCAACTCTAAACTAAGAATCCATATATGACGTCTTCGTACTTCATGTTTCTGATCTTTTACTAATCATGCAAAGCTTCTAGGGCTTAAGATTCTTAATTTAAACCCACAAAACCATTTGTACACCTTAAAAATATCACATATACAATTGTCGTATTGTTCCCTTAACTCATCCATTACTTCTTCCATTCAAATCCCTGAATGGTCTACCTCTGCCTACATACCATTCGCGTTAGTGTTATCACTTTCTCTTTAGTACCAGGTCTTGCACCAAAACCATAAGATGACACTATGACTAAAAATAAGCAAACCCTAGAATAATCCCCCTCTACAGATGAGAGAATGGAATTAAGTGATTAGAGTTTGCTCTAACCAACACAATAAGAAATCAAGAAATGGATGTTTTTTCTAAAGTTCTGTAGTCTCTCGATGATAAGTAATGATGTCACCACATCAATAAGTAAGATGCTACTAAACTTGGTGTATAGTGGGACCTATGAACCTAGTGCTCGAATACCAACTTGTAACAACCCAAAATCTGATCATGATGGAACCTATCATCCTACTATGATAGGTCATCTAAAACTAGCAATGAGAAAAACAATCTAAGTAATAAATGCAGAAGTAAAAAATAATAATAAAGAGTTATAAGACTTAGATCAAAATATCATAAACTATTCCCAGAAAATAGGTTGCAGCCACTAACTCAGAATGTATGTAATTAAAAATCACACAAAGTCTTCAAAAAGTAAAAACAATGAAATAATGATAAGGAGACAATGGAGACTGCAGGCGAACATCAGCTACCTCTGAATATCACAGATATGTGTTCCCCGGTGAAAGAAAAGGGACTCAGGCTAACTCCAGCACAGTACCTAACCAATATTATAGAAAAAACAAGGGTGAGTACATATACAATAATACTTAGCAACATCCTCGGCTGGTCTAAATATAAGGATATGAAGAAACTCCAAACATCAAATCAACCCCTAATACTATGACGTGCAAATAGTTTATATATAAAGTAGCCCATCCTACAGATACTAGCATGAATAAACAGAAAAACCAAACAAGAAAAAAGTACTCATAATTCCCAAAACACATGTGGTATTATCAGGTCATAACAACAAGTTTTTGTTCAAACCAAGTAGCAACAGTAGTTTCAAATCAACACCAAGTATCAACATCAAATAGTCAATCAAAAAACCAGAAAACATTACAGATATAGCTCAAAATAAATGCAATATATTGCATGATTAACCATGATGTACAGTTGCCGAAGTCTGCCACAACCAACACTATCCATAGTTTTATTATATTAATAATATCCCACCACCAAAGTCTGTCACAGACGTGTTTACACCATATTATCTCAAATATACCTATTGTTGAAGACCACCACAGACAGGTTGAAACAATGCCTGGTAGAAACATCAGGCTCTAATACTTTTATTACCTCAATAATTCTCACGCTCCGATATCCGAGAGCAATGAAACTTACCTTCCCATCCTGGAAGGTCAACCTAACTCACAAATAACTTAATAGAAAAACCATAATGAATGCATAAATTAATACATAAAGGAAATATTTAAGAGAAAATCATCTATTACTCCCAAAACCAGGTATCCATCTGTACAAAGCCACTAACTAATTATTAGTACAAAGTTTTTTCTAAACCTACAAACAGTATATATACAGCATCCCAACCAACAACACAAATCAAGATATACAAAAATATAAGTAACCCTCACATGGCAAGACTATTCACCAGATTTACCAAATCAATAATCACCTCAGAATGGTCAAGAATATCAAATCTAATCAAGTATGGAAATCTCAATTCGAAGTCATTTCTCATGAATAATCTCATTTATCATCAAGTAGTAACAACAAGGTCAGTTTATAATTCAAATATAAAGTAATCTCAAAGCAATGCCAATTTCTCAAGTAAGTGCAAGTCATTAAGCAATCAAACAATCCAGATAAGAAGCAAATCCATGTAAATGCAATGCAATGCACAAATACTTGTGATACATGTCTACCTTATACGTACACACTCGTTGTCGAGACCGTCACATTCGTGACTCATATGGGACTTACAAGGTCCATCCATACCTCAATAATATGACTTCTTCTAATACCATCATAGTCAAGATTTTAATAAATATAATACCTTAATGATATGCCTGTCGCTGTGACCATCATAGTCATCTTTCCAATATCACTTTACTTCCTTAATAATGTGGGCTAGTCAATTTCAAGCATAAATATCACCAATGTGCACATAATAGATAAACCATGGAATTATAATGCTTAATCACACAAATTACAAGGAAATTAGTCCATCATGAAGATAAAAATCATCAATTCACCCATATTATTCTAGCATCCATAGGGCTTCACAATATGATATATTTCAAAAAAAAATTGAGTTCTCATAAGGTACGTTTTTTGTTATAGATTTAACCCAACATGTTCCAACCAAGTCAAGGCATTTCAACTAATTCAAGATATGGAATAAAATCATAAATCACGAAATCATATCATTAAATAATTTCCTTATTTTAAACCCGGTCAACTTCCCCAACTACACATAATCTAGCTAGCAATCACTAATACTTTATAAAGAGATCAAGTAACCTCAAATTACCTTAAAATGAAGAAATATCTCAATCGTGAGCCTTTCCCTTATTTAGAGCCTCCAAACAAGCATAATCTAGTTAAAACACACTACATATTAGTAACCATAAAAATTAATACCCATATTCCCACATTTCAATATATTATTCAAAAACTAACCCCTAGGCCCACGAGGTTAAAACCCGAACTTTATTGTGAAAACAAGTTACATATTACTAAAGGGACCTAAATATCAATTCTTATTAAAAACTCCTCCCATTTGGTTGTGGAAAATCAAATTTTTAATAATTTTCGATTTCATATATAAAACCACCATTTTTGGTTTCAAAACCTTGAACTTTCACGTGAAAAACATGTTAAAGTGATGGGGAATTGAGGGAAATGTGATTAAAGATCTTATCCAATTGATATCTTCGAGAGCCTTGTTCAAACGTTTCAAATTGGGGATTGTGAGTCAAGTTCTGCATGAAAAATAGAAGGAGTTCATGAAAAACTATTTAAGACATATAGAGCGAACAGTTCCATAGTTGTGATCGCGGTATCCTACCTCACGATTATGGAATATCTAAAATTAGTCTTTCATGATTGCGACAACAGCCATGTGATCGTGTCCCACAAAGAATCTAGTTTTCACGATTGTGTCCCTTACTATGTGATCCGTACACATGAGAACCTAGGCCTTCACGATCACAGTCCTCACCTTGAGATTGTGACACATAAGATCCCAGGCCTTCACGATCATGGTACTCACCAGGCGATCACGATGAAGGCTATAAAGTTGTGACACTAACAGCAAAAAAAGCTAAACTTGCAAGTTTCAAAATGCTCTGAATGAACCCTCGAGATTCATTTGGAATTCTTGCTAACAAACAACATATGAAACCATACTATTTTTGACATTTCACACTCAACAAAACCACTAAAACACACATACAAGGTCATTTGACCAGATACTCGCTAAGGATCCATTGTTAGTAAAAATTACCAAAAAGACCTAAATACCACTAGGGCTTAAATAAAAATAAACTAGACCTCATTCTAGATCAAAAACCCTCTTCCGAATCCAATGGAATCATCGAATTTATAATCTAGACACTCTAAGTCAGAATGTGTCACGACCCGATTTCTCGAAATCATGATGGCACCTACTATTCACCCAGTAGGAGAATCAAACCCTGTAGTCCGTAGCCGAAGCGGAGGACTACTACAGTATATGCGGAAAACAATAAGATGTAATACAAGTTCC
>JBDJHY010456049.1:0-17603 GCA_039654485.1 Withania somnifera | reverse complement strand
ATATCCTCCGTAAGATGAAAAAAGGTAAGGCCGAATTTAGATGATGGAACACTCGTGGAACCCAAAAAATCAACAAACAAAAGACAAAAAAGTAGGGAGTCAATTACACGTTCATTGAGTAGGAATCATAGGTGGACTTGGAATAGAATACAATATCACAAGTAAGCAATAATAAAATCTTAAATAAACTTATTAATAATTACAACTAGAGACTTAACAACAGTTTAACATAGATACAATAAAGTAGAATATACACCATAAACCATGAAAGAGGTCTCAAACCTCAAATGTCCACACTTAGGAAATAATACTTTTGGTGAGTTACCTTTTTTATCACATTAGTTTCGTGTTCCTTTACATTCTAAGTATAAGTGTATAAATGGGTCTACCAACCAAGAAGCGGGACAACAATCATAATTATGTTTCTCTATAGCTAGTAATTTGGGGTTCACCCTTTATTCATGATTAAACTTTAACCATTAACAATTCATATCAGTTCATGTTTACGAGCTTTACATTATGAGCCTACCATTTATGATAAGTTAAAGGTGAAGATCATTATGTTTTGGAGAGAGATCAATACATATCACAGCATCACAATACTGCATTAAGAACATCAAGATTCCATGATATCATCAGGTGATTTTAAATCCTATCTAGAGTCTATCTAAAAGGTAAAATTCAACCATAACCTACCTTAAATCACTAACAATGAAGTTTAGGAATGATCTTCGTCCCTTCTCATGAAGTTGAGCAATGTTTGATCCTTCGCGTGTTCTATAAACAATAATGTGTAATAACTAGTTACAAAAAAAAAATTTAATGCACAAGAACGAATATTCACACCCTTAAAACCCTCCAATGGCTTTAAGCCTCGCTTGGGGTTCTTCATCCACTAATAGACCCATCAAGTTTACTACTTTATCAAGAATTTCATTGAATTCTCATTTCTCATGAGTAATTCTATCATCATTTACCCATAATTTAACATAAAACATCAAACTAAGTGGAATTCTAGTTAACCACCTTATTTTCTTCAATCTAGGTTCACCTCATAGTCTTTACCATTAATTAACCTTGTGAACTAATAGATTCTAGGGATTAAAACCATAAAAAAGGGACAAAAATACTTCTTTTGAGGATGATGTCAACTCCAAGACCTATTTTCTCTGGAACTATATTTTTTCCCTATCTAAATTAAGTTTTGGGGAGAATAACCCCATAGTTGGGATTGAAAACTGCTCAATCACTGTGATAATTCCATCATGATTGTACTTTTATCACTGAGACAGTAACCACTATGGCAGACGGGGGGACAAATGTTCAATAATGGAGTTCTGCTAAAATATATTAAGCTCGGGAATATACTCATCTATGCCTATTTAATAATAAAAAACCAACTTTTTAGGCATAAATTTTGAAGCATATCACCGTAACTAATACCATAGGAGTTCTACAGACTCGAATTCGATTTTGAAAAGTTTTATGGGTTGATATGGGAGTCTACTATGTCATTATCAATCTAAATGTACCAAACCTAATACAAGTCATTGATAGTATCTTCTAAGAATGTAAGACTATTTTTCCAATGATATTATGCTAGCCTTAAAAAAATTCTAACTTTAACTTTTGTGGCTAAAATGCTTTAACAACACTCCAGGGAGTATCCCAAAATATCGATACATGTCCATAACAATGGAATGGATCATTACAAAAATACTAGTTACCCATAATTCATCCTCGAGTGATCAAGGAAGAAGAAAGGAAAAGAGAGAGTACTTGGCTTCTGAACTATTGCAGGTACTTATTGCTTGACTCGACTTCATTTCATCATTAATCGAAAGGTGCTTTTGTTACACCTTAATCATCAAAATGACCTTGGACCTCAACCTGCAGACATCTCTATTGAGCACCGCTATAGTTTCCTCCTCATGTGTCAGGTTATTATCTAGAACCACAGAGTCCCAATTAATATATATAATAACCTGGACCATGATACATTTTTAGCATAGAAATGTGGAACATCGTATATATACCTGGTAAGTGTAGAAGTAGTGCTAACCGGTAAGAAACCAATCCTACTCGATCAAAATATCAAAAGGAAATATATATTTAGGGCAGAGCTTTTCCCTCTTCCCAAGTTGCATAACACCCTTCATGGAGGTGAATTAATAACACATGCTTCCCTTCTTTAAATTCTATGTCCCTCACTTTCTTTTCAGATCTCCTTCTGACTACTCTGGGCTGCAAGGATATTTTCTTGAATGAGATTTACTTTTTCCATTTCTTCCGTTACCAAGTCTTTACCACATGCCTTGGTATCCCCTGCCTCAAACCATCCTATGGGAGTTCTACTCCTCTTTCTATAAAGGGCCTCAAAGGGAGCCATGTGAATGTTGGAGCGGTAACTGTTATTGTAGGAACATTCATCCAAGGGAAGAAATGTATCCCAATGACCTTTAAGGTATAGAATACATGCCTGAATCTTGTCTTTCAATAAATGTATATCCTCTCAAACTACCCATTATACTGAGGGTAGAAGATTGTACTCAAATCCAAACTAGTCCCCAACTCTTCATGCAATTTTCCCCCAAAGTGGGAAGTGAACTGGGTTCCTATCAGTCCATGAAATATCCATACCTTTTTCATATACAATTTTTCTAACTTTTCTGCATTGTACCCAGTTTACACTAGCATGAAATACATAGACTTTGTCTATATATCCACTATAATCAAAATGGAATCATATTATTTTGGAGTCATAGGAAGACCCACCAAAAATTCTAATAAAATGTTCTCCCATTTCCACTTTGGGATAGGAAACCTTAGCAATACTCCACTAGGTTTCTAGTGTTCATACTTGACCTGCTGGAAATTCTGGCACTTAGCCATAAAGTCTACAAGATTAGGCTTTATATAAACCCATTAATCATGTTGTTTCGAATTGAGGTACTTATTATTAGCATCGAGATGAAAAGAATATTTCAAATAGTGATCCACTTTTAGAATAGTGACAATCAAGTTATTTGCTCGGGGCACACATACTCGTCCCTTAATCTGCAAAACTCCTTTATCATTAATTGAAGCCTCCTAGACTTCCCCATGAGAATTTTGTCCCATACCTTACTTTGTTCCACATCATTAAATTTCTTTTCCTCTATCTTGCAAGGAAAGAAGACATCACCTCCATACAGGATAAGATTACCCCTCTCTCAATCACCTCAAGTCTAGAGAACTCATTAGCTAGAGTTTGTACCTCTCTATCCAATAGCCACAGATCAATACACAAGTGAGCTAGACTTCTAATGCTTACTGCTTTCCAGCTAAGGGCATTGCAACAACATTGACATTGCTATAATGGTAGAATATGGTGATTTCATAATCTTTCAAGGGTTCCATCCACTTTCTTTGCCTCGAGTTCAAGTCATTTTGGGTAAACATATGTTGAAGGGTATGGTGATCCATGAACACCTCAAACTTCACCCCATAAAGATAATGTCTCCATTGCTTAAGGTAAAATACCAAAACTGCTAACTCCAAGTCATGAGTTGAAGAGTTTGTTCATGCACCTTTAATTATCTAGAAGCATAGGTAATTACATTCTTATTCTACATCAAAACAGCCCCCAAGCCATAGTAAGAATAATCATAATAAATAACAAAATCTTTTCCCTCCATTGGTAAGGATAGAATGGTAACTGTAGTAAAAAAAAACTCCTTGAGTTTCACAAAACTCTTATCACAATCATTAGTCTACACAAACATAATAATCTTCTTAGTCAAATGAGAGGCCATAGAAGCGAACCCCTTCACTAACTATCTATAGTAACTCGCTAACCCAACAAAACTCTTACCTCGGTCATATTAATGGTCCTTGCCAATTTTTCACTACTTTAATATTTTGGGGATCTACCATCACCCCTTCTTTAGAAATGACATTTCCCAAAAAGGACATAGAATCCAACTAAACTTGCATTTGGAGAACTTAGAATAAATCTGCTTCTCTTTAATTAACCCAACACTATTTAAAGATACTCTTCATGCCCCAACTTTCTCCTCTAATAGATTAAGATATCATCTAAAATACAATCACAAACTAGTCCAAGAATGTCTTAAAAAGGCCATTCATCAAACTCATAAAAGTTGCAGGGAAATTAGAGAGCCCAAAGGATATCACTAGGAATTCATATGCTTGTATCTAGTCTGGAAGGTAGTCTTTGGCACGTTCTCTGCATGGAACTTAAGTTGATGGTACCCAATCTTAGGTTTGAGAACATACAGATACCTTATAACTAGTAAAATATATCATTTACGCTTGGCAAAGGTTACCTATTCTTAATTTTCACATGGTTCAGCTGATGATAGTCTATGCACATGTAAAGGCTACCATCTTTCTTCTTTATAAAAAGAACTGAAGATCCCTAAGGGGAAGAACTGGGCTGGATAAATCTCTTACTTAGTAATTCATGAAGTTGGGATTTTACCTCTCACAATTCATATGGATCCATATGGTAGAGATGTGTGGAAATAAGATGGGTATCAAGATCCAAGTCTATGAAAAAGTTGATTTATCAGTCCTATAGCATGCTGGGCAAATCAGTAGGAAAAACCTCCAAAAACTCACTCACTATCGGAACAAACCTAATTGGATACACCTTATAACTATCATCCTTGAGGTGAGACAAGAACTAATAAACCTTTTCGCACCATCTTTCTTTAACAAAGAAATAAGATATCCAGATAGGAGTAGGAATATTGTCCCCTTCCCACACTAGTGGATCTATTCATGTCCTCGCTATAGTCACTGTCTTGTCATAATAGTCCAAATTGGGAAAGTTTGAAGACCGCCAAGTCATACCCAAAATAAGATCAAAATCAGTCATCACCAAGTCTGCAAAAGTGTAACTACCCACTAAGGTCATCGGTTAGGACTATACACCTTCTTTACCCACACAGACTCACCGAAAAGAGTATACACATGAATAGGAACATCAAGTAACTCACAAGTCAAGTCAAATCCTAAATAAAAGAAAAATACCTATAGAAGAAAGTGAAATGAAAATAAAATAAAATTTATGCAATGCAATATCATCACAAACTAGGAAAGTACTAGTTATGACAGCAGCGGATGTCTCAATCTCTAGTCTCCCTAAAAAAGCATAGAAATAGGCTCTATCACCCAATTCATCATTGCTCTTAATGAGATGAGCTACATTAGTTCCAACCTGTCCACCACCCCAAATGGAATGATGACCTCCACGACTATGACCACCATGTTCGCTAGAGTTACGACCTCTATTCTGGTTACTCCTCAACTAGGATCTCTGAATATGGCCAATATTACCATAATCATAACAAGTCAAATATAGTGTACATTACCATAATCATAACAAGCCTACATTACCATAATCATAACAAGTCCTCTACATTTTGATTTTAGATTTATGATCTAAGATCGTCATCATTTGGTATCAACCTAGGTTCGTAATTTATTCAGTAAAATTACAATCTTAGATTGTAAATCAAAAATAATATTTCAAAAGATTCCAAAAAAATATTAGATCCATTTGGTTTTTGTGTTTATTCATTGACTTTGATTATTATGAATCATTCTCCTAGTAATTAGAGTCATATATCTCTAACTCGAGCCAAATCTAGGTTATTTTGATAATTTCTTCATTGAAGGTCTTTGAATCTTTTTGAATTGAAATTTGGAGGATTTAAATCTATTTTAAGTTCTAAAAGTTATTTATAATTTATTCCCATACTACAAGGATCTTCTGATTCAATTTTAAAGATAATTGGTGAAGAATTTGGTATGGTTCAATTTGGGTGTTCATGTTCAACCTTTCTCTATCTGGATTTTGAACCTTGATTCTAGGATTGTGTCTTAAGTTCTAAGCTTCAAAGTGTTAAGAATTTATTCTAATAGCTTGAAGAGCTTGGGGTTCATGTTTGGTGAATATTGAGTGAGATGAGGGAGATTCAAAACTTTGGAGTTCATCTTTAATAGTGTTCTTTAGGTTTTGAAGGAGGGTTTAATTGGGCTTTTCTTCGTGGGTAAATTGGATGTAAAAACTATTGGGATTCATTCCCCATATCGAGAGGAGTGTGTGGTTGAAATAGTAATTGATTAGTACTTGGTCATACTAATTTAATAATAGTTCATTGTGAATTCACTTCTTTCATACCTAATTTTTCTTCCAAGATTTTCATAATTTATCTCTTAGATTTTTTGTGGTTCAAGTAGTCTTCTTTAGTCCATTATTTATGAATACAAAGATCTAATCTTCCAAAAATCTAGGAGACCTTGATTTAATTGAGAAAGAAGTTCATTCTCAATCAAGAGAAGAAGCCATAGAGGTAAGGTGAGACTTCTCATATGAGTGACGTAAGTCCTTTTTCTATAACCTCATCTACTAGTTTTGCAGGTACAATGTCGTAATATCATGAAACACCTCAAGAAGGGAAAGCCTTGGATGTTAGGAGTTCATGACTCAACAATTTCAATAACTTAATGAGGCAATCGGTCGCTTACAAGCACAAATTATGGAGTCAGAGACACATATAACGATGGTGGTTGAAGAAAGTCTCAAGGGAAGGAGTGGGAGTAGAGAGGACTTACCTCACACTGTGCATGATGAAGGTAGAGGTAGGACTCCATAAATATCTATGACCATTACCTTGGGATAATTAATAGAGATGAACTAACACCAACAAAACCAAGTCCAATTTTAGTAACAAACCAATTTTCAAACAAACAACCTTTCCCACTTTATAAGTCTAGGAACCCCACATCTAAGCCACCACCCACATAATATAATTGATTTTTTGTGCCTAATCAAGTTACATCACAATTGCAACCATGCATGCACCAAGAGTACCTAGCCCACAAATAAATAACCTATATACCCATATACCACCCCAATATTCCTACTATAATGCCTTTACATTTGATTATTTTGATGAAGGATATAGTTATTGAGAGTATCCGGGGGGATCCTCATATTAAGGATATCAAGAAAATTAGGGTAACAGAGGAAGAAGGAAAATGGGAGCCCGTGGATGAAATTAAGGAATGGGATGGCAAGGGCATGAGGGTAAAGGAAATAGGTGTACGCAAGTAGAATGGGAGGAACAATATGGTGGAAGGGGTGAGGGTTAAGTTGAAAGGGGTGATCGGATCGAGGTATTAATACTATCAAACTTACTTTTTATACATTCAAAGGAAGTAGTGATCCGGAAGAATTCCTTGAATGGGAACTCCAAATTTAAAGGATCTTTCCCATTAATAATGTGTTGAAAGCTATGAAGACTAAGTACGCCATTACTCATTTTAAGAGCTATGTTTTAACTCTGTGGGAGGCTAAGGTGAAGAAGTGGACTATGAATTACATCCATGAGTTGTCTAATTGGATAGATATTCTAGCATTTATGGAGGATCGATTTGTACCACCCAACTATCATGAGGATCTACTCAAAAGGGTGTATGCATTTTGAAAAGGGATATAGAGCATAGAGGACTATTATGATAAGTTCAAAAGTTTGCAAATAAAGGCTAAATTGGAGGAACCTATGCAACCAATGGTGATAAAGGGCACAAATGGGTTGAGAAAAGACATTGCTATGGCAAGAGGCTCAAACACTATGACGACTTTAATGTGGCCTTTCATGATGATACCAAGGTTGAGTCAAACATAAAGAAGGAGAAATCGTACAAAGTGAAGAACACTTCTACCTCTTGGAGTAAGGGAAATAAGAAGTGGAAGTTGTCAATAACTCAAGACACACCTATGGTTGGAGGAAAAGAGGTATAACAGAAGATTGAATTAAAACCCTAGGGGGACTTCAAGATAAGGAAAGGTAACATATTGAGACCAATTTTCCTTGGCCTTCTACTATTTAATTCTTTTGGTATCAAGGATGAGGGAATATAGCTAGTGAGTTCCCTAATCAAAGGACCATCATTGCCTTTTAAGAGGGTTACAAACCAATAGCAAAGATTAATAAGGTAAATGGAATGGGGTGATAAGAAAGAATTGAAGAATATGATGGATCCTCAGATGAGGTGAAGATGTTGAGACAGAGAATTTTACTTTTGGTAGGATAATAAGGAGATTAGGACCGTTAATGCTAGATGATAAAGAGGATGACCAATTACAAGTGAATTCCAACTTATCATGTATAGTGAGGCAAATTATGGGAGTCATTGCAAGGGAATAACTTGATAAATAAGAGAATTTATTTCATGCTAGATGCAAGGTTATGAATGAAGTTTATTCCTAGATAATTGATAGTGGGAGTTGCACCAATATGGTGATCCTTGCCTTGACAGAACATTTCTAACTTCCTATGAGAAGGCATCCTAACTAATACAAACTTCAATAGTTTAATGAGAGTGGTGAAATAAAAGTCCTTAAGAAAGTGAGGCTCACGTTTAGAATTGGTAGTACTAAGATAAGCTCGTATTTGATATTGTACCAATGTTATCATGTCACCTACTACAGAGGCCATAAAATTCGATAGGGATGTCACCCATCAAGGGAGGGCCCACAAGTACTCCTTTATATCTAGAGGCTAAAAGCTTGTGCTCACATCAATGAATCCATATCAAGTAAATGAAGTCTATCGATTTATGAAGGAGCTCCAAGAGAAAACAAAAGTGATAGGGGTGGGGGAGGAGTGACACCCCCAAGGATAAATTATTGTCCAAAAAAAAGAAGGTGTGCATGGTGAAAAAACCAAAGAACTGCTTAAAGAGGTTTGATGAGGTGCAATTTATAGTGTACCTTATCAACACACAATTATTTTTTCATGTTAACCACGATACTAAAACTTTTCCTAGTATCATTTCTTCTCTTTTACAATGCGCTGAAGCTCTATTTTCATAGGAGATGCCTAGTTAGTTACCACCTTAAGATGTATTAAACACCAAATTAATTTTATTCTGAGATCTTAATTCCCAATAGGCTGGCTTATAGAAGTAAACTCAAAGAAATTGAAGAGCTACAAAGGCAAGTGTAAGAGCTCCTTGGAAAAATGTTGATTAAAGAGAGCCTTAGTAATTGTTCCATTACAGTTATACTTGTCCTAACAAGGATGGCACTTCGAGAATGTCATTGATTGTCAGATGATCAACAAGATTTCTATCAAGTACCAACATCCTATTTCCCAGTAGGATGACATACTAGATAAAATTAGAGGGTCAAGCATATTCTCAAAAATTAAACTTTGAAGTGGGTATCACCAAACCCGAATGAAGTCGGGTGATGATTGGAAGATGACCTTCAAAATAAAATTTGGATTGTATGAGTGGCTTGTCATGCCTTTCAGCCTGACAAATGCTCCTAGAACCTTCATGAGGCTGATGAATCATGTCTTTAAGACCTTTACAAACAAGTGTTTCATCATTTATTTTTATGATATATTAATGTCTAGAGAATTTATGGAAGAGCATGGACACCACTTAAGGCAAGTCTTCAACATCTTAATGAGAGAGAAGTTATATGCTAACTTTAAAAAGTATTCCTTCAGCGTTGAGAAGGTGGTGTTCCTTGGATTTTTTGTGTGTGAATAGTGTCAAAGTAGATGAGGAAAAGGTTTAGGCCATCAAATGTTGTCCAACCCCCACAAGTGCTACCAAAGTTCATAGCTCTCATGGATTTGAAAGTTTTTATCGATGATTTGTCAAAAAACACTAGCAATATTGCATCTCCATTAACCGGTTTGATTAAGAATGATGTCTACTTTATTTGGGAAAAAGATCAAGATAAGGTCTTCCAAGCCTTGAAGTCTATGTTAAGTTCATCTATAATACTTTAACTACCCGATTTTGAGAATATGTTTAAGGTAGAATATGGGGGTTGGGATTGGTGGTGTCTTGATTCAAGATTGTAAGACCTTAGCCTATTTTAATAAGAAATTGAAGAAGGCTTCCTTGAATTATCCATATACAACAAGGCATGGTATGCCCTTGTGCGAGTTTTGGCTCATTGTGACACTACCTATGGCATAAGGAGTTTGAGATAAGGACGGATCATGAGTCCTTAAATCATCTAAAGAGTAAATCCAAGTTGAACAAAAGAGATTCCAAGTGGGTTGAGTTTATTCAAACTGTGATCAATTACAAGCAAGGAAAAGAAAATGTGGCAGCAGATGCGCTCTCAAGAAGGTTTATGTTGATCAATACCTTGGTGTCAAAGTTGATGATATTTAAAAGCCTAAAGGTATTTTCTCTTGCAGATTCTGAATTCAATAGTACCTTTGAAGAGCTTAGTCAATGGAAAAGGGTTGATCAATTTTAATAACTTGATGGATTATATTCAAATTTAAGAGGGTTTGCATACCAAGGATCTCATGAGGAGAGTTTTTCATTAAAGAAGCTCATTGTGGTGGCATGATGGGTCACTTTTGATTCACCAAGACTCTTGAAATACTTATGAAAAAATTTATTAACCCAAGATGAGGCATGATATGGAAAGAATATGGGGTCAATGTCTACAATGCAAACAAACAAAATCCACGGCGTAGCCTCAAGGTATGTACACTCCCCTACCTCTACCTAGTGAGCCATGGATTGACATTTTCATTGATTTTGTGTTGGGACTCCCTAGAACAAAAAGGGGCCATGTAGTATTTTTTGTAGAGGTGGTTATATTTTCTAAGATGTCACCTGTTATTCCTAGTCATAAAGTTGATGATGCTTCATATGTAGCTTCTTTATTTGTTTTCAATGTACCTAAGTTACATGGGGTACGTAAAACCATTATTAGTGATAGGGTCCTCAAGTTTCTTAGTTACTTTTGGAAAATTTTATGGGTTCTCGTGGAACAAAGCTTATATTCTCAACTACATGTCACCCTCAAGAGGATGGTCGAATCGAGATAGTGAATCCAATACTTATGAATATATTTTGTTATGTTATTAAGGAAAACCCAACTTTTTGGGAAGACTGATTACCCTTGATTGAATTTTGTTATAATTGTTTGTACCATCCTCTATTGATATGACGCCTTTTAATTATTTCTATGGGTTTAACTCATTGCTTCCACTTACCTTAACCCCATTGTCTAGTGATGTTGTGATGAGTTTAGATGCAAAGAAGAGGGTCACGGAGATGCTGAAGATCCATTCTATAGTAAAAGAAGTAATTGAAAGAGCCAATACCAAAGTTACTAAGAAGAACAATCATGGAAAAATGAAGGTGGTTTTCACTTGGGTGACTGGGTGTGGGTACATTCCCAAAAAGAGAGGTTCCCACTTGATCGAAAAAGAAAGATAAGTGTGATGGCCCTTTCAAAGTTCTCCAACGCATCAATGACAAAGCATACAAGATCAACCTCCTAGGTGAGTATAATATCCATGATGTGTTCAATATAAGTTCTTTATATCCTTCTGGTGTAGGTGAGCTTATACATTCAAGGAGGAATTCTTTTCAAGAAGGGACAAATCGTTCTTTCACATTGTATCTTGCAATGCCTTTAGCTCCTTATCTTGTCTCCTTATAAATAGTCTAAAAGGGTTGGTGTCATCCATGCTCATATCACATGTTATCATCAAGTGTTATTAAATCCTATTTAGAATCTATCTATAAGGTAGAACTCAACCATGACCTACATTGAATCACCAATAATGAAGTTTAGGAATGATCTCTTCCTTTCTCATAAATTTGAGAAATCTTTGATTCTTCCCATGATCTATAAACAATAATGTGTAATAACGGGTTACAAACTAAGAATTTAATGCACAGGAACTAATATTCACACCCTTAGCCCCCTCCCATGGCTTCAAGACTCACTTGGCGGTTTTCTTCCACCTAAAGTCCATCAAGGTAGTTGATCAATAAATTTCATTGAATTCTCATTTATCTTGAGTAACTCTATCGTCATTTACCCATAAATTAACATAAAAAATCAAACTAGGTGTGATTCTAGTTAACCACTTCATTATCCTCAACCTAGGTTCACCTCTGTCTTCACCATTAAAGGACCCTAAGAACTTACATGATTCGAGTGATTAATATTACAAAAAGGGGATGAAATTCAACTCCAAGACCTATTTTCTCCATCCCTATCTCGTTTTCCTCTCTAACTGAATTTTAAGAATAATAACCTCATAATTGGGATTTAAAACTGTTCAATCACTACGATAATTTTGCTGCAGCGGTAACCTCTATGGTAATAGAATTTCCCACAGTGGAATTCCTCTGCAATCTAATGAGTTGGGGAAGATGCTAAGGTTTTCCCGTTTCAGAATAAAAAACCATCCTTTCGAGCGTAAATCTCAAACCTTTCATGGTAACTAACTCTATGAGAGTTCTAAAGACCCAGTCCGGTACTAAAAAATGTTACGAGTTGCTACGGGAGACTAATATCTCATTTTTAATACTAAACACATAACATCCACATAATTGGTAGTATCCTTTAAGCACACAAAACTATTTTTCGGTTGAGACTATGCTAGCCTTGAACATACACATACGTATTTATACCGACAGAATGTCTCATTACTGATGATTCTATTAGGTCCAAAATATCTTTCACAAGTGGTTTACACTATAGATTTGTGTTGGAACAATTGTAACAACTCCTGTACCCATTGATTTTATGCCTTCTAACATCTCGACTTCTCATTCTCCTCACACTTTTCCATCGTGATCATGATACACTCGCCGCCCATCTTTGGCTGCTTGTTAGGAGGATTATGTTGGACCTATGCAATCTCGTTATAATGTTTTTTTTTACAGAGATTTCTGGTGAAAACTTCAATCTTAGTCCATAATGAGTTTTGGATATTTGTTTGAAGTTTGAAAATTTTTTACTATTGAGTCTTAATAGTATCACCTAAATAAGATGAACTTATTTTTGTTTTTGGATGGTACCATTAGATCCATATAAAAATTGAAAAACCAACACAAAAATAATTAGGGTATTTCGAGGTTGTATCAGGAAATTACTATCTCTTTAGTGAAACAAAACTGTTTGTGCAGTGATTTTCTAGAGTAAAAATTATTAAAATAGGGTATTTAAATTATAGGTTGTGTTCATCTGATATTATTAGCATAGTGGGAGTGCTTGAGCTCAAAATTAATGATTTTTGCATATTTTTCCCAGTTTAATAAAGAACTTAGTGTCTAATCTCATTTTAGTATTCTTTCATGATTTCTTCAGCTAGTTTCTCTCTTCATCCACGAATTCATCAGATAAAATTAGAATTTTGTCAATTATGACTCAATTTTTTATGAAATTTCTTATTTATATTTTATTTATGAGTAAATTAAATTTAGTGGAATTACAGACTTGTCAATTATTCATTGTTTTATACCCCATATGAGCTTGACAATTTAGAGGTTTCACGGTAAAGTTAAAAGACTATTTTGATAATTTCAAGGTTAATTTTATCTAAAATTCTGTATTTGAAATTCTATGAATAATATAATTTTTAAATAAAATTTTAGTTTTACCCTTTTGGGCTTAGGATAGACTTTTGAGTTGACTTTTTAGACCCGAATTTAAAGTATAGCAATATGATTGTCTTTAATTTTATTTTCTTATGTACAATTCATATTTGAATAGATAGAGATTGTTCGACGCACTCTAGAAGAGCAAGGATTTATATTTAATATTTTGACTTCTTTTAAGGTAAGTTGAGGTTTCTTTACTCTTTTTCTAAGTGTTTAGGTGCTTTGTTATGTTAATCATAAAGGCTATTATGAGGAATAATAGGGGTTCCATATAGGTGAGATGACGAGCATCTATATGGATACTTGTGTATCTGTCGTGGGTTTAAAATAATAACTAAGAAAAGAAATAATATACTTTGTATTTTCTTCATAATATTGAATTATTGATATCATTATGTTGATTATTATTGTGATGTCCTTATTGGGACTAATATTGATTTATTTGTTATGATGCCCATGTGAGAGCTTGTGTTGATTATTCTTATTAATATCCCCATGATTTGATTCATGAATCATTGATTGTTTTGATAATAAATAGAAATTTTCAGGAAGGTAGAATTGAAATAAAATAAACTTGACTATTATGAAAGTCTTTGTATTTTACAAATAGTTGAAATGAGCAGAGAGTCACTTTTCTTGAAACTGGTGGTTTATGTAATTAAGTGTGTTGACTTATATGTCATAGTTTTTTAAAAAGGAAATATGTGCCTCGAATATTTACTAGAATAAATAAAAATGGAGATTATGTGAGATTATGCTTTAAAAAAGATTCAAATTGTTGATTCCCCACTAAGTTGAGGTTGTTGGTAATATTGAAAGCGTGATTAAATAGTGAAGAATTGAATTGTCTTTATTTGAGATAAAACTTGTGATATTTTGAGTTGAGATGATAAAGAATTCAAGAAGTTTGAGAAATGTTCCAAATGTCTGAGAAATAGTAGATATGATTTTCCAAATAATTGAGGCCCGTTCCAGAGGTCTGAAGGCCCAAGATTTTGTCGGACATCCCACAGTCTTATTAGACAGTTAGAAACCTATTCCAAAAATCTAAGGTAATGGAAAGGATCTAGAGTAAATGATACACTGTGTACTTGGTTATGTCCTCCGAGGGTCTACAAGTAGGATTCCAAGTTGATGATATATATATATATATATATATAGAGAGAGAGAGAGAGAGAGAGATAAAGAAACACTCTGATGGCATAAATGAAGGAGATTGAGTTTCTCTGAGTCCTATGGATAGGATTTGGAGGTTGTACATGCATCTTGTGAGTCCTAAATGAGTGCACCATGGGTCTCAACTAGCCTCTAATAAGAGTTTGTGATAACGCCCGAGAAAGCACCAATCATGTTGGACCTATACTTAATGGTCTAGCCAAGATTACCCAAGCTAACGATTTGATGGACGCACCAATTAAAGATGTAAATTATATAATCAAGATCCAAAGGAAGAAAACAATAACATGGAGACTGGCCTGGGATGCAATTGGAAGGCTTTGAAGACTTAGGGGACCTAATGTGAAGGGACCCAAAGATTGAGGACTTATTTGTCATCATAAGTCAATTTTGGGCCTAAGTATAATAGATAAAACTTAGGCCATTATAGGAGGTATTTCAAATGTTTTAGGGTTTTTCATGGATGAATTTTAATGAATTTGAAGATCAAACATATTTTATATCTTAGCTTCTTCATTAGGGTTTTTGATAGCTTGATTCGCTTTCTAATTATTTAGTAGAATTAACGTAAGTGTATTAAGGTAGGTGTATCCTTGATTGATCACATAGTTCCCATTGGTTAAACAAACAATCGAGTCTTCCATTTGTGGGTGTATTAATTGATTTTCTTATGTTTGATTGAGTTGGAATTAAATTTACATGGATTTGAGGTTGAATTCTGCATATCTTCTATCGCTCATTTTTCACATTTTGTTAAATGATATAGATCGAGATCTCTATTGCAGGTTGTATCATTTGGTATCAGAGCCTAGGCTCATCATTTATTCCGTCAATTAAAAACCTAGGTTGTAAATCAGAAAAGAAACCACAAATATATTCAAAATACAAAAAAATCAAAAAATAAATTGAAAATTTAATTTGAGTTGAATTTGCCTTTGTTTGTTAATTTTGATTACTAGGAATGGTCTCCTAGTAATTTGGGTCACATGTCTCAAATTTGAATTGAATCGGAGTTAATTTTCCATATCTACCATTCTTGAAGGTTGAGCCCAAGTTGGTGTTGAATTTGTGATCAATTGAAGAAGAATTGAGGTTTGAAGAGTTGATCATCAAGTTCAAGTTACAAGTATCTCCTAGTTTCAATTTCATTCAAACCAGAGAAGAACTGAGGTACTTGAAAATTTTGTGTTCATCATCTTCATTTTTTAATCCAAAAATTGAGTTTAATTTTGGAGTTGATTTTTTAAAATCCGAAGTTTCTGAGTGTTGATAAGTTGTTATTATATATTAAGGATCTTGGGGTTTTAATTTAGTTGAGATTGGTGAGATTCCAAAATTTAGGTTCTATGTTCTTCATGTTCTTAGTTTCCAAGTCTTCGAACTCAAATTGTGCTTAATTAAATTGAATTCTAGGCTTGAAAAATTGTGATAATTGTTTCTCATAGTTATAAGAGTTTGGGGATTCAATTTGTGTGTTAATTGGTTAAGGATTGAAGCTTCTTCAAAGTTGTGTTCACCACCATTAGTGGAGTTCTTAAAAGGTTAAACAAGAAGAAGCTGAAAATTGGGTCTACGATTTCATTGAAGTTTAGGGATAAAAAGTTGGTAATAATCTCATGTCATAAGGACTATACGTTTCAATTTTCATTCAAATTCGAGCTGATTTGATTGAGGTTGAACTTTAGCGTTCTTGGTGTTCTTATTATTCTTTGTTGATATTCATACATTGTTGTTAAAGAACTTCAAAGATTGTGTTGTTTGATCCAGAATTATCTTGGAATTGAGTGGAAAAAGGTTTATTAGATTGGGTATTTTTGGGTAAAAGCAAAGGGCTTAAGGGTACAAGGGGAATTACATCAAATCAAATTTTTCAGTGTACGTCCCAGCACACTACCTAGGACGGCAACCTAATTACACCTCCCTCTCTCAACCGCCCTTTGGACGACGGTCAGAGAAACTCAGTTTTTGGTTCTGGTTGGGACAGTAGTTAACATTAACCTACCCCTACATAGGATGGTTTTTTTCCCTTAGGAGACAGTGATCAACTTCTCCTAGAGTTTCCAACTGTTTAAAACGGCAGTGGGTACTTGTGGACGGCGGTCCACCCTTGCATATGACGGTCACTAATAATAAAACACAACTCCCAAGAGTGTTCAAACATTGTGGTAATTTGTTACTTTGATTCAACAACTTTATAATTCTTAATTTAATTCTTGAACATAAAGTTCGCTCTTAATTCCATAACTAGTTACAACTAAGTAATTTCTGTACATAGTTGGTGTCTAGTTCTTGTGCCCCTATTCATTCGTACCACTTCTTTACAACTTCTATTGTTCTAAACTCTTGTTACAATTATTGGTTCAAGTGCGTTCTTCTTTAGTCTATTGTGTGTCGCTAAGAATCCATTCTACCACAAGGCTAGAAGACAATTGATTGATAGAGCAAAGGTGAACTTATCAAGCAATCTTGGGAAAGCTCTAGAGGTAAGGAAGTGTTCACATAAAGAGCAAAGTGAGGCATTTATTACTAATTCATTTTCTAATTTTACAGGTATACAAAGAGTACCAATGCGGAGAAACCTCCAATGACCTTACAAACTCCTTATCGAAAATTATAAGGAAACTCTCGGAGATGAATGGTAAGATCAGAGGTATGGACGGAAGATTGATATGGGTTGAAATATGGAGCAACATTATTTCCTTAAGAAGTTGAAAAGTATAGGGGAAAGGAAATCATGAGGCAATCAATGACTATTACCCCAAGACCACCACTAAAAAGACAACCACCCAACACTTACCCGAAGTCAAAGCTTCCAACAAAAACCCACATTTCAATCATCCAATACCCCTAAGACATCCTCATCCTACAACTACAAATCCAAATCCTAAACCATTAACCCTCCACAAGCGCACCAGTCTTTGTGAAAAATCAAAACCAAAATCAATCTACTCGTAGATGTGTATCCA
>JBDJHY010455943.1:0-17603 GCA_039654485.1 Withania somnifera | reverse complement strand
TAACAAAGTGGTTAGACTTGAAATTTTAGATTTAGGTTGTATCCTTCCTAGTGTTGAGGCCCTTTCTATCTTGATAGATCAGATTCAACAGCGTCAGTTTAAGAATCCATCTTTGGTTAATTTTCGTGATCGGTTGTTGTAGGGTTATCCCAATAGACATGAGTTTGGTTCAAATGGTGTTTTGAGATTCAAATTCTTTATTTGTATTCCTAGAGTTCATAATTTAATTCAGATGATTCTTTGTGAAGCCCACATCTCCCGTTATTCCATCCATCTTAGGGAAGCGAGGATGTATAGAGACTTAAGATGGATTTATAGATGAGTTGGTACAAAGTGAGACATAGATGAGTTTGTTGCTAGGTGCTTAAACTGTCAGTAGGTCAAGTTTGAGCACCTGAGATTGGGTGGCTTATGCATCAACTTCCCATTCCTGAGTAAAAGTGGGAATAGATTACTATAGATTTCATTCAAGGTTTCCTCGAACTCTTCATAGCCACGATTCAATTTGGGTAATTGTTGATAGTTGACTAAGTAAGCATACTTCATTTAGGTTCATACTGCTTATAATGCAGAGAAGTTGGCCTTTATTTATCTTCAGCAGGTGGTGAGACTCCATTAGATACTGGTTTCCATTAACTCTCATCATGGTAACATGTTTACATCTTAAATTTAGAGAGCACTTCATCATGGTATAGGTACCAAGGTTCATCTTAGCATAGTTTTTCATCCCCAGATCAATGGTCAGTATAAGGGGACTATTCAGGTTCTGGAGGACATGTTAAGGTCTTGTGTTCTTTATTTTGGTTGTTCTAGGATCAACACTCGGCTTTGTCATAATTTACATTTAATAAAAGCTACCATTATAGTATTCAGATGGCTCCGTTTGAGGATTTTTATGGTAGTGGTGTCATTCTACTATTTATTGGTTTGATGGATTTGAGTCCAGGTTCTTTGGGATGCCTTAGATACAGTTCGACTAATTTAACATAGGCTTTGGGCTGCCCAAAGTAGGCAGAAAAATTATTCTGACTGTTTTCATCCTTCTTTGGAGTTTAGTAGGGGTGATTGAGTTTTTTACAAGAGTCACCCATAAATAGCGTGATAAGGTTCGGGAAGAGGCACAAGCTAATTCCTTTGTATATTGGCCTATTTGAGATTCTTGATTAGATTGGTAGTATTTCTTACAATCTAGCTTTGCCTCCTATGTTTTCAGTTGTGCCCCTGTGTTTTTTGTTTCTATGTTAAGACGGTACATGCTGATGAGTGAGACACATCTTGTTATGATTTAGTTCAAGTTAATAAGGGATTATTGATTGTTGAGGATATGGTCTTAGTAATGTATAGAGTGGTGAGAAAGTTGAGTTCTCATGAGATTCCTATGGTTAAGATTCATTGGAGGGGTCATCCCATAGAGGAGGCCACTTGGGAGATCAAGAGATTGTTGAGATCTCAATATCCACATCTATTTGAGCCTTCAGTTATTGCCTTATTTTGACTTTGTGGGAAGAAAGTCTTTCTTAGTAGGTGATGTTCTAATGTTCCCATATGGTCATTTGGCGGTTTTGTATCTTATTGAATCTTATAGCTTTCCTATAGAGGAACTAATCATTTTTGACGTATAAGAATTGGTGGTTTGGTTCCTGGGTCGTTCATTTGGTTTTTATATTTTTTTCTCTATTTTAGGGCCTTTTATGTTGAACTTTGGCTTTACTCAACATTTTGTGGAAACAAAATTAAAATTTAATCCTGATAGTTCAATTAACTTTAGAACGTGGATTTGATCTTGATGGACTCTTAGTTAGAGTTCATAGGCTTAAGTATTGAGTTTATGCGATTTTTTTGTGTTTATATGTTTTCTAGTTCATAAGTGGATCTTGGGTTGTAATTTTTTATTGGTTCCTTCGATTGAAAATCTGAATTCCATCAGCTCTAGAATATTGAGTTCTGGTTAGGTGACTAGTTTATTCTAGCTTCAGCCCTAGTGGTGTCAATTAGAGTACTTAGTTGGAAAGTTGGTTATTTTTGCATAGACTTGACTTTGGTCAACATTTTTATCGAAACAACCTCATATCAGAATTTCGTTTGTGTTGTTAAGTTCACAGTGTTGTTTCCATGTAGGTAGCATATTTGGTTTGTATTCATCGAGTTCCAAATACAATCTGAGCCTTGTTTCAAAGTTGATTTTTTAGTTAGGTTTGGTTGGGTTTCAGCTGTTTCTAGTGCAAGTATTTCTTCTATGTGATCAAGTAGCTTTTTCATGAGATCGCGATTAAGATCTTCAGTGTCCTTCACGATCACGTGTGGTTATATACGCAATCAAATCCCACTGTCCAGCTTCCTCTCGTGATCGCAAAACCTAAATCACACGATCGTGATGTTTAATTCAGGTAGCATTCACGATTGCGATGTCTTTTTACGTGATCATGAAGAGCATTTTGGTGTTAGGTATAAATACCTAGAATTTGAATATTTCAGCGTTGATGCTCATCTTTTCCACTTCCAAACACTCAATAGCCTCCATTAAAAAACTTAGGTCTTTTCATGATTTATTGGGTGATGTTGGAAACTTAATTTCTTCCGTTGTTAATCAATTTTTGGTACGTTTCCACTTTAATTGCTTCAAGTTTCATCCAACTTTCCCCAAATTTCTCCAAGTTGGTTCTTTACTTTAATCCATTGTTTCAAACTTATTTCTTACTAGTCTTAGCTCTAAATTTTGGGTATGAATTCCCAACAATGTGGGAAACATTTTGATACCTTTTGTTTAGAGTTTCAGATTCATAGACCCGTAGGCCCGTTTTGACGCATATTTTGACCTTGGCTATTTTCACAGCTTTATGGGTATGGTTTGACTTGTATTAACATGTAAATTATTATTTCACTAGTTTTGTGATCATTTGAGATTGTTTGCATATTTTGGAATTTTAGAGCAGTCCGAGCATCGTCTACTTGGTATTGCGAGCTTGTCTTCAGAGGCCAGGTAGGATATGGCTTACATATCTTAGAATGGGAAGTAATGGTTGTATTTAGCCATCCTTCAGTTGGGATTTCTAGGTTTTTTTGCATGACCCTGTCTGTTTTTTAGTTATGTATTGTTGTTGCATCTGCGATTATAATTACCATGTGACCCTGAGTGGTCTTGATAGATTTTAGAACACAGATGGTCGATTTATCGCGATGCCCATGAGTCCTGGACATTGACTTGACTGGTTATGCTTGTTGTAAATATTGAGCTAGTGAAGGGTCGTTAGGGCTTTCTTGAGATACTATTTGTGGTTAAGCATATCATATCATGAAAACTAGTTTTTTATGCATTGGTTTCTACTATTTTATAGTCAAGAATTGACATCACTGATTTCAAAACTTTGCATGGCCTTGAGAGCCCATTTTCAGTATTATGAGATTAAAATAAATAACTTTGAGATTTTTTTGACTTTTATTATAAATGAGATAATGAGTATGTAACCACAGTTTTGAGATACTACTAAACTTGGTAAAGACTGAGAATTAGACGTTGATGATTTATGCTAGATTTATTATCGATGATGCGTGAGAAACAACCTTGAGATTTTAGTGATTTATACCTAGGGAGGCCTGTTCACCCTTCTTACTTTAATATTATGAGAGTTCTGATCTGATTTTGATGATTATTTAGATAGTATGCGGGGAGGCCTACCATGGACCCTGCTGACCTGACACTAGAATGCATATGACTGGGGGAGGCATATACAACACATTATCAAGTATATGAGGAAGTCTTTCCATGGGTCCTTCTTGTCAGACATACAGGTACAAGAGGAGGAGCATACACGTTTACAGTTAGTTAAGTATTGAGATAGTATGCAAGGACTTCCTCCATGGACCTTGCCGCCTGGCACTAGTATCCATATGACGGGGTAAGGGTATATAGTGTTATATTTTTTAATAATGAATTAGTTCCATGGGTCCTACCTTATGGACCTATTGGAACCGAAGGAGGAAAATACATATTTATTTAGCATACATAATATCATTTTGCATACCATATCCTTGAGTGTTGTTTTCTATTTGTACTTTTTGGTGATATGGGACTCTAGAGGGTTTGCATTCTTTTATTTGTATCTCTCGGTATCATGGGGTGCTGTGGAGATTCTTCCTCACTTATTACTATATTGATTTACTATTATTGGTTAGGGTTATATCTATTGGATTCCCTTTCAAGCCTTCTTATTATGATATTTTTTGTTGTTAGCTTTCCTTTCCTTTTCCATTATTTGAGGTTATCGGACATAATTCCATTTTCCTTCTTTATTTGTACTTCTTGTTAATTGAGCATGGATTCAGCTACATTCTTCCTTTACTTTACCTGAATCCTCCTTGTTGATAGATAGATACCTAGGAATTTTACCTGTCTTGTCATGTTAACTAATCTATCTATTTTGTTTATTTTTTTTTTGTTTGTCATGCATGACTCTTATTCCTTTTCTACATATTTACTACTTTTATTTCTCATTTATGTCGGGCTTCCTATGATGCCTACTAGGTACCTATTATTTCGGTACTCATACTACACTTCTCTATCTTTTTTGTGCAGACCCGGGTACAAGTGGTCCATGTTGATCCTTGATTCGGGTTGTGATCATGTTGCTGAGTTACATTGTTTTTATGGATTCTGGTTTCGAGAGCATATCTTTTACCTTTATTTATTTATCTTTCTATTTCTTATTTCTGAGACAGATATTATATTTTCTTTTCAGATATTGTACACTTGTTTTTGTGGCTATTCTATCAGATATTAGGTTTTGGGATGTTTTACTGACTTATTTAGACTCTCACTTATCCATATCCCTTATTTATGTCTTTTCTTCTGCGTTTAGATTACTATTCTTGCCTTGTTTTAATGTTTTCTGATTCTCCTATGGTGGGAGGTTAGCATCGGGTCGTGACACTAGATTGCTATAAAGAGAAAATTTGTTGCCCATTTATTGGGAAAATATACATTTCATTATTCTTTGACTATTTCAAACTTTGCTTTTTCTTTTGTATATATGTCCTTGGAGGTGGTGACTTCAGGTTTTGGGGATTAGAATAACTAGTTGGATTATTATTGCACTTAATAGAATTCAGTGGTTCGCTGTTGTTAATCATTCTAGTAAAGTAAGTAGTTTGCTAAATTGATGGGTTTGGGTTATGTTGGTTCACAAACCTAGGAATTAAAGTATAGGTGCCAATCACATCCTATTTTGGGCTCATGAAAGACTTGGTATTAGAGCACCAGCTTCACTGATCCCAGCATCCAGGGAAAAGTCTTATGGAACAATATGGGGACATCTATACTTTTATTTGAGAAGCTATAAGATTTATAAGAATTCTTTTTTTTCTTTCCTCCATTCTATATACTTAATACAATTGGTATTTGGTGATTGCATTTGGTATCTAATCTCTTCACTCTCCTTATAGATGGTCAAAACAAAAGCTATAAGGGAAGTAATATCCACAACGGCAGCTATTAAGAAAGCAACTAAAATAGTCTTCGGGGTAGTATTTTGGGGACGCGATAGAGAATAAGGAAGGAGGCCTTCTAGTGGTAGGGGTCAAACTGATACTCAAGAGTGAAAAGACAAAGATGCTCCAAAAACATGATGGGGTGGTGGGATTAGATGCAGATTTTTAGGCTGATGGTGAGATAGATCCTCTAGCACCCATTCTAGAGATGATCACTCATGTGATCACCTATCTTAGTGGATTATCCAATCAGGTCCAAGCTGTCCCAACACCTCCATTGCTAGAGACATTGGCGATAAGGTTGCAACATGCATCTATTGTAGCCCCTTGTATTAATACACCTTCTGAGACTAGTTTGTTACTTAAGTTCTCGTAGGGACAGCTATTACTAGTGACTAGCATGAGATATTTGTGAGGTTCCAGAAGATAAAGACTCCAGTTTCTAATGGGATTGAATAAGAACATGCATATGACTTCTTGTTTGACTTCCATGAAATATTGGCATAAGAATGGTACTATGGGAAGTTCGGGTGGAGTTTATGACTTATATTTTAAAAATGATACTAAAATAGTGGTATTCACACATAGAGTACCGACCTGCAAGGTCTCCACCCATGACATGGTCAGATTTCTTAGATTTCTTTTTATAGAAGTATGTCCCTCTCTCCTAAAGGGAAAAGAAGAGAGATAAATTTTAGAACATTAATCAAGTTAAGCAGTCTATTGTGGCAAAAAAGGTATGGTTCCTTGCTAGATTTTCCATATGCCTTCTATTTGGTGATAAGGAGTGGATCTTCCATTTTATAAGGGGGTTATGTGTTGATCTTTTGATTCTAGCCTGATAGATGACTAATGTATGGAAGTCCTTCCAAGACTTGGTGGACAAGTGACTAGGTGTGAGGGCATGCTACAAATAATGTATGCTATGTAACAAAGTACAAGAAGCCTAATAGGGGAGATAATTTTAATGGTTCCTATTATAGGGGATAGATTTCTAGGTTCCATTTAATTCAACCTATTTAGTCTTCACTTTAGGTCTCGTTTGGAGCCCCACTAGTTGTTAACTAACCTTTTTTTTGTTCAGGGGGGTATATTGCTATATTTTAGTTATGTTAGAGTCCCTTTTTATATCATGCACGTTATGAGTATGGAGAGGTAGTACATCTTACTATACAATGTATGAGACATAGACAAATTGAGTTTTATCAACAGATCATACTACCTCTGGCAACTAGGAGTGGAGGCGACAATAGTAGGGGTGATCAACTTTTGGGACGTAGTGGATGTGGTCACAATCGTCAGTGGTTTGGACGAGATGGTAGGAAGGATGGAACTAATACAACTTAGCCTAACATATACAATGGTTAGACGGGAAACAAAGCCCATTGTTATGCTTTTCTATGGAGGCCTAAGGTTGAGGTATATGATGTTGTTATAATAAGTACAACCTTAGTTTATGAGTACAGGGAATCTTTTTTTTTACCCTGGATCTACTTTCTCTTATGTGTCCGCTAAATGTGCTAAAAAATTGACTTCCATTGTGAATTACTCGATATTTTAGTTCATATGTCTACTCTGTTGGTGAGTCTATAGTGTTGGAGAAAGTGTATATGGTTTTTTCCTATGATGTTTATAAGGAGGTTGACCCATACGGATTTGATTATATTGGGGATGGTTGACTTTGAAATCATCTTCAGCGTGACTTAGGTGTCACCGAGTTTTGCATTTCTGGACTGAAATGCCAAGACAGTGACTACGGCAAAGCCAAGGACTGATTGGTTGATGTGGCTGGGATACTATGTACTTGCCCTAGTTAGGACCATTTCCTTTATTTGAGATATGAATTTATTAGTAAGGGTACCCTAGATTTGTTGTCTCACCTCAAGGATGATATATTTAAAGTCAAGCCAATTGACTCTATTCCTTTTGTGAAAGAGTTTATTGAGTTGCTTCCTAAGACCTACCCAACATGCCCCTAGACTAGAACATTGACTTTGGTATTGATTTAAAGCTGAGTACTCACCCTATTTCACCACTCCTTATTATATGGATCTAGTTGAGTTGAAATAATTAAAGGTTCAACTGTAGGAGTTGTTGAGTAAAGGTTTTATTCACCTAAGCTCCTCGTCTTAGGGTTCTCTAGTGTTGTTTGTGAGAAAAAAGATGGTAGTCTATGTATGTTCATAGACTATCAACGGTTGAATAAGATGACAATTAAAAATAAGTACCCTTGACCACGTATTGATTATTTGATCGACCAACTATTGGGAGCTTATGTATTTTCTAAAATTGACTTGAGATTGAGTTACCATTAGTTAAAAATTCGATAAGGATATGCCAAAGACTATCTTCCAGACTAGATATGTGCATTTGGATTTTTTGGTGATATCCTTCAAACTCACTAATGCCTTGTAACCTTTATGAGTTTAATAAATGGCCTCTTTAAACCATTTTTTGACATGTTCATGATTGTGTTTATCGATGACATTTTAATATATTCTAAGAGTAAAGAAATGCACAATTTTTAAGATAATTTTGGGCCTTTTGTAGGTGAAACTACTCTATGCCAAGTTCTCCAAATATGAATTCAAGCTGGATTTGTTGTCCTTGTTGGGGCATATGGTTTACATAAAAGGGGTAATGGAGGATCCCCAGAAAATTGAGGCTGTGAAGAATTATGAGAGGCTTTAGAATGTTTCAGAGATAAGAATTTTTATGGGTCAGCTAGTAACTATTGTAGGTTTTTCAAGGGTTCATAGCGATTGTTTTATCGCATACAAAGATAACTAAGAAAAATGTTCAAGTTGCTTATACAGACAAATATAAAGAGATCTTTCATAGATCAATGCAGACTACCCAACTGATTTTTCCCTAACTGTGGAGGGCAAGGATTTCATTATGTATTTTGATGCATCATAGTCAGGTTTGGGTGTAGTGTTGATGCAGGATATGAATGTTGTTTCTATGCTTTAAGGAAATTGAAGGTTCATGATCAAAACTACCCAACTCATGATTTGGAGTTAGCATTGGTGATTTTTTCTCTTAAAAATGAAGGCATTACTGATAACGCTCAAAATACACCTCCCACTGAAGCATAAGCGATTGTTGTTCAAATATAGAACCCAACTAGGTTAGGGTCAATCCCATAGGGAATTTGGTATTGGATGTAAGCCCAGTATCAGTAGATAATAGTTGGTATTTCTTTCTAGCGATAAACTGAAAGTAAATAGGGGTTTATGTGTAGAAAAGTATTTGTTGTTATTTCTTGTGATTATAGAATAATTTAAGGTGTTATTAATCTAGGTTCATGTTCACTAGGGTTCAACAAACCTCTAGATTTTAAGCTTATACGATTGTGTGAACTTTCCGAAAACGTAGAGTTACTTATAAGACCAATGTTATTTATCTAAGTGTTTCACAACCAGTGTGTTGTCCTTACCATGGTAACTCAAGATGATTACTCTTGCTACAGCAGCCACCATTAGACGAGGGTTAATGCCTCAAATTTCTTAGCATAATCTCAACTACAGTTTTAACCACATGGTTAGTGCTAGTTATACCTAGGCGTGTTCTAGTGTTTGTAACCACTAAAAGTCTTTTATTACATAGATATTATATTCATACATTTGAATAGATGCAACAACCATATGTAAATTACAATCCTAATGAAGTTTAACCCATGGATTCCACAACCCTATGGTTGGGGGTTTATCTGTTCATTGATATCAACATACAGTAATGAAATGATAAATTAGTGAATAACATACTATAGAATAAACTTCCAATTGATCGCAAAATGATGATCGATGAATTCCACACTTGTGTTCTTGAAAGAATATATGTATCAAAACTGTAAATTCACAAGTCTTAAGTTTCTAGTCAAAAGTTCTCTTAAAATTATACTAATTTTGTTATTTATAGAGTATGGGTGTAAGTGCAATATCAGAAACAAGGACTGGGCTACTGCTCGGCTTTGGATGAGACAACAGACAAATCGCATGGTGAAAGACAGACTGTATGGTCTTCCATCTATCACTCCCATTACACAGTGAGCTTTCCTTCAGGTGAAAGCCTTGGGAGAACCATCTTCAAATAGATGAAAAGCCTGTTTTCACCGCCTGGGTGTTGGTCTTTAGCCATTGAAATATTCATAGGACGACAGCTTTAGGAAAATTGTTTATTGACAGACGAACTGCCTACTCTATTTTCTATCTGGGACTTCGTGTCTAGTAACATTCCTTTTGGGCGATGGGTTGGGGCAAGTCATCTGGTGATAAGAGAAACATCTCTTAATCATGTAAAACTTGCCCTTTTTCTATATAGTTGCTCCAAACTTCCTCATATTGACTGAAACCCTGCAAATACTCAGTAAATACATTAAAATACATTGTTCTTACTAAAGAATGTGCATTATCTATTGGGTTTTAAGTTCAATATGTAACGTAAAATACCATCACATCAATACCCTCAACCTAAAACATTTTCTTGTCCTCGAGCAACAACAAAACTCGTACACATCAAAAACTTAAAACACCTCAACTACATAACTCATCTCAACATAACCACTCATTGGGCATTATGTTGTATTGGCTAACTGCATCTATTCACAAACTGCAACTTTTTTTAGTGAAACATTAAAGGACCTTACACAAGGCTTGTATCCCCTAGACTATAACATTAACTTATTCACAATTGATCAAAGTATCAACTTGCTCTCACAACAAAGAAGTCCCACACCCAATGAGATTTATTTATATTAGGAATGGGAAATTATCATCTCACACTTAGAAAGAAATCTAATTGCATACAGAATAGCTATAGGCTTTCCCTTATTAATAACAAATTAATCTTCAGTAGGATGACATGAATCACGTCAAGACTTTGTTCATCATATAATATCTTTTTGAATGCTGGTAGGGCCTGATTTACAACCTTACTAACTTAGTTTGTTCTTTTACCCTCATCTTCCTCTTTCATCATTTTTCTTTTACAATCTTCTTTTCTTAACACTTGTCCTTGAGCCCCTTTATTGTACAGCTTGAACTCCTCCTCTTTTTCTCTCTTTTTGTTTGGATACTCTTTACACATAGTGTTATGCGTAATGATGTATATGTCAATTTTTTTTCTTTTTATTTCTTTTCTTTTGTACAAGAAAACTTCATGGTAGCCACCCTCAACCTAAATTCAAACTTAGGTTGAAGACATATTACATACTACCAAACCAGGGCTAAGACAGTCTGATTACCATGTATTATTTTGCGGTGTTTTCTGCCCATACACCCTAGACTTAGGTTACAATGCTGAAATATAGGTTCACTATATCTAACAGAGAATCAGGGCCACAACAAAGACTTCTCATTATTGTTCTTTTCTTCAGGGGGTAATTTAACAGTTGGTTTTAGAAAGATATTAACGAGTTTAACTTGGAAACTCAACACTTATTTGGTAACTCTTTTATGGCTTAGTGACTTATCAATGAAGGCCTAGGATCATCTTCATATCATCCTACTTTCTAATTAGTTAAAATATGAACCGAGCAGGTACTAGATATTATATAAATCAAAAAGATTATATGAAATTACTCTCCCGCACTTGCAAGTAGAAACCCATTTCACTATAAACTTGTTAAGAAAACGGTTCAAGGAATACAAACACAATCAATAATAACCATATTGTACAACAATTTAGGATGAAATACAATCAATACTTGATAGAAGCCAATAAAATATCTTAATGCTGAAATTTTCTTATATACATAGGTATCAATGTTTAATGGAATACATCAAAATAAATAAATAAAAATACATAAAAATAAACTTAATATGTCAGTTCTCCTAGATAACATGTCTGAGGGAAAAGATTCTAGGAAAAAAAATTTCATAGGCGCAAAACCAATATAATACAGGGGTACACCCCTTTTCCATACATAAACAGTGCATTGTCCCAATGCACGACATATAAAGTGCAATAAAGCAAAAAGAGAAAGTGTACCTTGATATTTCATGAGTTGGGTTGCTTTCCAATAGAGCTTGATTTAACGTCGCGGCATCACAAAATTCGCATGCTTGCTCAGACGGACTCAAGTAGAATCATCTCTAAAAAGTGCACTGTCTCGATAGACTTGTGGAATTTCTTGAGGTGCTTCCCCTTTACTTTAAACCTACAACTCTTTTTATTTTCCAATTAAACTACTCCTGATGCAAAAATTATTGTGACCAGGTACAGGCCGGACTATTTTGACTTTAGGTTACCTGTAAATAGCCGTAATCATGAATTGAAAAGTAGCACAAGATCTGTTGTATGAAACTCTCGCTGCTCAATCCTTTGATCATGATACTTCTTCATCCTCTCCTTTTATGTTGACGCCCTTGCATAGTCCATGGTACGAAACTAATCCAATTCATTGATTTGGTCCAGCCGTAGTTTGGAGGCTGCATCCCAAGTCAAATTCACCCTTTTTAGGGCCCATGTTGCCTTATGTTCGAGTTCTACGAGCAAATGATAGGACTTCCCATATAATAGTTGAAAGTACATACCTATTGGTTCTTTGAATGCAGTTCTATAAGCCAACAAGGAGTTATCCAACTTATATGACCAATAAGTTTTAGTGGCATTCATTGTCTTAGCTAGCATTGACTTGATTTATCAGTTGGACACCTCCACATAACTACTAGTTTGAGAATGATACGAGGTTTCCACCTTGTGCTGCTTCACCCCATACTTAGCTAATACTGCTCTGAAGGCCTTATTAAAAAAATATGAGCCTCCATCACTGCTGATCACTCTTGGGGTCCAAATTTGGCAAAGATTTTTTTGTAAGAAATCCACGACCCACTTTCCTTCGTTTTCAGGTAGAGAGACAACTACAACCCACCTTTTCTACATCCACCTTTTCTTGCCCATCTTCTTCTAGTCTTGAAAGTTGAAAAACCACTTGTTTCTGACACCCCTTTTGGTCTATCATCTCAAAATCAAATTCCTGTAGCAGTAGTATCCAGTGGATTAACTGAGGATCAACATCTCTTTTGGCCATGAGATACCTCAGGGATGCATGATCAATATGCACTACAACTTTGGTGTCCAGAAGGTAAGATCTGAATTTTTCAAATGTATAAACCACAGCCAGCAGCTCTTGCTCAGTCACAATGTAGTTCATTTGTGCCTCATTCAATACCTTGTTGGCCTAATAGATAGGATGAAAAATCTTCTCCATTTTATGCCTAAGTACAACTCCCAGTGCCATACCTCTGGCATCAAACATCAACTCAAAAGGCTCTGCCCAATTTGGTCCAACCATAACCAGTGTAGTGATCAGTTATTGTTTGATCCCTTCAAAAGCTTACCAAATCAGCTATTGTTTGGGTTCTGACCTTGGTTTCCCTGATGGAACCCCCCTCTCTGATTCTGCAGGTATCTAGCCTATTGTTTAGAATATGACTCGATGCTATCATACTCACCTTCATTATGAGATGCAACCACTTTCACTTTCCCATAACTTCCACCTAGAAATTTTTTGGACATCAAATCAATCTGCGTTCTCAAGTGGGTCATACCATTGTCCTTTTTTTACTATCTTCAGAGTTTCTCTGCTGACATTCCAGCATTACTGGCCTCACCAGATATTTTAGAATCTCTAGTGTGCCATCCTCTTATAATTTTCATTATTGTGTCCAACTATTGGGACACTTGAGAATAAGTGCGCGACATGTAGGACCCTCCATTAATTCCATCCATAGCCATTTTGAAGGAGCATTCAGCGCATGATAAAATTTCTCCTTGTGTGGGATACTGCTTAATCTTTTTGTTGAAGCATAGCCAGACATCTTATATGTCTTCATCAGGCTTTTGCCTGATGTTGTTATCTCATCCCTCAGTACCAGCATTTTAGAGGGAGGGAAAAAACCAATCTAGGAAAGCCTCATTCAGCTCTTCCCAATTTTCTATAGATTCGGGTGGTAGATAATCGAGCCACATAGTAGCTTATCTACTCAGTGATAGTGGGAAAATCCTCAACCTGATAGCATTCTGGATCACCTCAGGCAAGTTGTAACACTTGTATATGGTTGTGAAATTCTTCAAGTGTAAATTTAGGTCCTCACCAGCAACTCCTATGAACAAACTTTTCATAGTCAACAATTGAATCATTGTGTTAATGATATTGAATTTTCTACCTGGAGCTAACGGGGGTACAATTATTGCCTCATTATCCCCAGCCCTAGACCCTTCAATATTTGTCTCATTTTCATCCACAAACACCTTATGATGCCTCATAGGTTGAGGTCTGGGGTATATCTCGATGATTTTCTCCTTATTGAGCATCTGTCGGGTGTTGTTCAGGGTAAGTTAGAGCTACGTTCTTTGGCATATTCATTCTTAAAAAATTCCTAGATATTTATGTATCGAAAGGAAACAGTGGTCCCAGACTTCGAGTACTTCGCATGCACTACTTGCGCCTGCAGTAGACAAAACAACACAAAATTGTGAAAACTAGAAATAAAACTAACTATCAATTACCATACTTAGACTTCACTGAAAGACTTATTCCCCGGTAACGGCGCCAAAATTTGATAATGCTTAAATTATACCTCCTATTAAAGTGTAAGTGATCGTTGTTCAAATATAGGACCCAACTAGGTTGGGGTCGATCCCCTAGGGAATATATGGTATCGGATGTATGTCAAGTAGCAATAGCTAATAGTTGGTGTTTCTTTCTAGTGATAAATGGAAACAAAAGGGTTTTATGTTTATAAAAGTATTCATTGTTATTCTTTTGATTATAGAATGATTTAAGTGTGTTATTAATATAGGTTCATGTTCACCAGGGTTTAACATACCTTTGGATTGTAAGCTTATATAGTTGTGCGATATTTCCTAAATGTAGAGTTACATATAAGTCCAATGCTATTTACCTAAGTGTTTCTCAAACTTTAATCCTATATAAATCTCTTTTACACCAGGTTATAGCTATAAAGGAGTGTGTTGTTTTTATCATGGTAAATCAATATTATTACTCATGCTATAGAAGTAACCATTAGACAAGGGTTAACGCCCCGAATTTCTTAGCATAATCTCAACTACCAATTATTACCACAGGGTTAGTGCTAGTTAAAGCTAGATGTGTTCTAGTGTTTGCAACCATTGAAAGTTGTTTATTACATAGAGATTATGTTCATACATTTGAATAGATGCAAAAACCATATGTAAATTATATTCTTAATAAAGTTTAACCCATGGATCCCACAACTCTAGGGTTGGGGGTCTTGCCCTTCATCGATATCAACATATAATAATGAAATGATACATCAGTGGATAAGGTACCGCAGAAATAAAATTCTAATTGATTGAAGAATGTTGATCAATCAATTCAACACTTGTATTCTTAAAAGAATATATGTATCAAAATCATAAATTCACAACTCTCTAGTCAAAAGTTCTCTTAAAACTATACTAATTCTACTATTTATAGAGTATGAGTCTAAGTACAATATCAGAAAATAGGACTGAGCCACCGCTCAAATTTGGGCCAGACAACAGACGAACCGCCTGGTAATAGATGGACTGTCTAGTCTTTTGTCTTTCACCTTACACAGTGAGCTTTCCTTCAGGCGAAAGACTTGGGCGAACCGTCTTCAAACAGATTAAACATTTTTTTGAGTCGCCTGGGTATTGGTCTCAATTTGGTGAAATATCCAATGGATGATGGCTTTGGGTGAATTATCTGTTGCCATATGAACTGCCTACTCTATCGTCTATCTGGGTATTTTTGTCCAGTAACATCCCTTTGGGAGATGGGTTGAGATGAGCCATCTAGTGATAGGAGAAATGTCTCCTAGCCATGCAAAACTTGCCCTTTTTCTGTACAATTGCTTCAAACTTCCTCATATCAACTTAATCCTTCAAATATTTAGTAAACGCATTAAAATACATTTTTGTTACTCAAGAACATGCATTATTTCTTAGGCTTCAAGTGTATTATGTGACATAAAATACTGTCACATCAATTACCTATATGGGGTAAAGTTTGAAGTGTTCACACACCATCACTGTTTGCAGTATTATTCATAAAAGAAATATTTGAACTTGAGAAAAAGGAGATGGATGAAACTAATAAACGATTATGATTTCACCATACTATAGTGTGTAAGTAAATCTAACATGGTGGTAGATCATATAAGAAGGAAGCAGGAAGCAGGAAGCATGGAGAGTTTAGTCACTTGCATGTAAAAAGATAACCACCAGCTAGAGAGGTTCAGACTAGCTAGGGTTTCCTAAGGCTGGAGGTGACTGAGAGAGGTGGACTCTTGTATTTTGTGGAGGTAAGGTATTCTTTTCTTGATAAAGTAAAGCAAAAGCAGTTTGATGATAAAAACTTGAGCCATATTTGAGAAAAAGTTCTGAATGGTGAAGCCAGGCAGGGTTTAATTACTAAGCAAGGAGTTTTATCAATTAAGGGGTGATTATGTGTACCCCATGATGATAAATTAATTCCTACCATATTGATAGAAGAGCATGGATCAAAGTACTCTATTTACCTAATGTGAATAATATGTGTCACAATTTAAAGCAATATTATTGGTGGGGAAGGATGAAAAGAGACATTGTTGATTTTTTGTGAAGTGTCTAAATTGTCAGTAGGTGAAGTATGAATATCAAAAGTATAGTGGTGTCTTGTACATGTTACTCATACCACAATATAAGTGGGAGAGTATCTCCGTGGATTTCATGGTGCGGTTCCCTAAGATGCTGAGATAGTTTTATTCTATATGGGTCATTATGGACAGGTTGACAAATTCTGCCATTCCATTCTGGTGCAGCTAAGATAGCTGAGATTAATATAAAAGAGGAACTATGATCGCATGTCATCCTAATGTCCATTATTTCCTACAGAGGTAGCAAATTCACTTCCCACTTTTAGAGAAAGTTGCATAAAGAGTTGGGTACAAGCTTATACTTGAGAACAACCTTCCACCCTCATACTGATAGTCAATATGATTGAACTATTCGAGTGTTAGAATACATTCTCTAAGCATGTATTATGGATTTTGATGGCTAGTAGGGCAAGATCCTCACATTAGTTGAGTTCTCTTACAACAACAATTGTCACTCTAGTTCTGATATTGAACCTTTTTAACCTTTATATAGGAGGCAGTACAGATCTCCCATAGGGTGGTCTGATAGGGATGATACAAATACATGGGGATTTGACTTGGTAAATAAAGCCACGGTCATGGTAAAATATATCAAAGAAAAGCTTGTTGCGATGTAGATTATATTATTAAATGGTACTTGATAATCATGGATGTGAACTTATTTTACGAAGAGGAGCCAAAAATAGTGCTCGGTAGAAATGTTTACATTTTGAGATATAAGGAGATTTTGATGGTCAAGATTTAGTAGAAAATATGTTCAATTGAGGAGGAAACGTGGGAGTCAAAGTTTGACAAGATTAGGAGACACCTACGGTTGTTAGCAGAGTCTAGTACCTCTCTACCCTTTTCTTATCCTTGATCATTTGGAGATGAATGATGGGTAATTTGGTATCTAATGTAATAAAATGGTGTTTAGATCCTAAATTCTTAAGTTATTAAATTCCAGGGCTAGTGCGGTCTTGACCATAATTATAGTTATGAGTGCTTGGGCAGCGCTAGCAATTTTATGGTTTAGTTGTGGTTTGTCTAGAATTCAAATCTGGGTAGTAGATTTTCAAAGTTAATCATAGTACTATGAATCAAATTTGGGACTCTATAACCCTCATAGTGTTAAATATCGTGATAAGATTATATGTTAATGTCCAATTCTTAGTTTTACATTATAAATTGAGTGAACCTAGGAGTTGGGAAGAACTTTTTGGTTTGGGAAAAATTATTTTGTCGAGGTACACTAAGAAGGTCACCATAAAGTGACTAATATAACGATAATTAATGTAGTAGCTTTAGTTTTTAATCAATTTTAGGGAATTTCCCATTACTTAATTTTGAGAATGGAGAACAAACCTAGGGCTAGAAACTTCTTTTCGGGGAGTAGGTTTTCATCAAAGTAAGTGATTCTATCTTCATTTCTTATTTTAATATGTAGAATTAAGTCATTTTTTGAGTTTAATTATGGTGGAAAATATCATT
>JBDJHY010455832.1:0-17605 GCA_039654485.1 Withania somnifera | reverse complement strand
TTGTTCAGATTCGACCTAGAGACTTTTGAGTTGACTCGAGATGGCATAGAGAGAGAGATTCATACTTGTGGGATATATTTCGATACATAGTAGACAGAAGGGCTACAATATTGTAGAACTATCTTTAAAATTAGTGGAGGTACACCTTATTCCATCCGCATCTCCTTGCCATGTTTAGTATACCAAATTCATCATATACCTTTTTATTATAAGAGTTCATTGAGCTCGTAGTCCAGTCGAGGAGTCCATTGGAATGTTGGAAGGATTGTGTAAATTTTGTTGCATATTTGGCATTTCAGACTTTGGGTACTCCATTCTTCTTAACTTTTCCGGAAAAAGTTTCTTTAGTGGTGGATATTGTAATGTCCCTCAGGGACATTTCCATGTTTTCCCATAATTTATTTCCATCTAGAGAACTCTGGTAACTTCCTTATGTCACTTATGACTTGCTGGATTGATAGGATGGTTCCCTAGCAGTTTTACGGTTTAAATTCCTTTGAATATTGTTACTTAGGGACTTACTAAGCCTATATGATCCGGGATGTCCGTTCGGTCGATCACTTAGTGTCCGAATTATTTATTACATGAAGATCCTATTTATGGATTGTCGAAATCGGACTCCATTTCCTTTCTAAGCCTTAATTATTCAAATTGAGGATGGCTGGTGGTTAAAGCAGCGCAATTGCAAGGCTGTGTTGCGATCGCATAGACCAGGACCCTTGATCATCGTGATCGCGTGGCGGCGTAAAGAGATCGCAAAGGCTGAGACGTTCAGAGGTTGCTATCGTGTGGGTCTGCTCCGCGATCGCGTAGAAGACTTCACAGGACTATATATATTTTTCTTGATTCATTTTGACGAAATATTTAGAGGTTTTATCCTTTTTCCAAAGATAAAATATTGTATTAAACAGGTTTCTTTAAGTTTCTTCTCTGGGAATCATATCCAGGTGGTCCTACAATCGTTTCTACCCGTTAATTTTCATTTTCTATATTATAATAAACTTGTCTAGGTTATATAGGCTTATATCTTCATTTATACAATGAGTGTAAGACCAATTTTGTACCATATCATGTATGAGTTGTGCTCTACATGTTGGTATAAATATTTCATCTTTCCGATCTATTAGGGTTTACGGAGTCATTTTTAAACTAGATTCTGACCCCGCTATTTATATAGCAATATGGGCCTTTTTTTACTCCTCTTGACTAGCGGAATACATTTTCTAGATTCGTGCGGTGCTGAGCTTGTTTGTGATTTTTTTTCTTTTTTCCAGTATAACTTTTAAGGTTTTCGAATGTGCTGGGTAGGCTACAGTCTACTTATTTTAGACTAGGTATTAGTATAGCATAAGTGTGTTAAAAATCCATCTTAGGGATGGGATTATTAGTCAGCCACGTTATGTTATTCTTCCATTCTATGGCCTACATAACTGGCTTATAGCTTGGTTACTTACCTAGGGCAGTGTTTCCCTACCCGCGTGTTGTACACTGACTCTGGAACGTAGTCTGGTTACGGAGGAGTAACACTTTTAGTGTGTATTGTTTATACGCTAACTATGGAATGTGGTGAGATTAGGGAGGGTATTATACTAATGATTAGAGTTTAGTAGCTATCCCCTGATTTATGTTGGTGGCTTTCGAGCTGATCTAGTTTGGTTGAGTATTCTGTGTTCCACTTGGAATGGTGTGTATGATTACAGCTTGTGTGGACCTTTAGGGAATAGATAGAAGTATGCAGCTTTGTAAGATACTTATTAGCCCTATGTGATAATGTTTGTACCTAGACGGATACGACTTTGATGGATAGTTAGCCGCCCTGTGTAGTGATATGCCCTAGCCCGATGCGAGCCTGGGAGTGAGTTGTGTAGGACTGAGCTATGATAGATCTAGTCTTCTCTTTGTGGGTGTGAACTTGGCCGTTAATGGGCACCCTATGTGAATCTTTGATGCAATTGCTCGAGACTCGAGTCTATAGTTGGGCTAGGAGAGGATATACCTCATGGACAGGGCTTGGCATCCATCCTATAGATTCCAAACAGCAGGCTTAGAATAGTTTATCCTACTGATTAGTTTTGTGTAGTGAGGCATTAAATGTTTTAATGGTAACTTGATTTTGATAGAATAATAATTGGAAACTGATTTTCTTATATATATTTATACTTTCCACGATTGTGCTCATGAATAGTATGGAGATATTTTCTCATATAATTTAAGGTTATTTTCTTAATATCACCATGACTTTTCAATACTGCCTACATGGAGACAGTTGGATTTTATCGAGATTTGGATTTTTGACTAAATAGCTGGACTTGAGTTTCCACTGAGATATAATATATAGGTTGTGCCGGAGTTTTGGACTTTTGGCCCTGATATTTATGGAACTGATTATCTTTTTACGAGGATTTTTTATATGGTATTAAATTCCTCCATGGATCCTCTGACATTGGGTGGCTATGCCTAAGATATTGCTACCAGGTAGGAGTTACAGACCAGGAGAAGGGTATACTGGAGTAGGAGGGCTAAGTATATGGGGAAGCTTCCGTGGATCTTCTCCTAACATAGTCATGTACCAGGGAGGGTGCATACAGGTACTATTTACTTTTTAGCACCCCTTGTATTTCATACTTTGCGCTTGGTTGCACTCCTCGGGACTTACGGGGAGAGTTTCGTTGGGCTAATTATATGTTTATATGATGGTTTCTAGCTAGGTTTGTTTGGTGCTCTTTGGAATTTTTGATTACTTTCCTTGTCATAGTTACTGTTACATTCAGTGGTTACATTCTATATGTTATTCTTTCTCTATTTGGTCCTTATTTATGTTGGTCACCTTGGAGCTCCAAGTATGTGTCATGTTTGGTCATGATTTTCTTATGGACCGAGTCTATGTGTTATAACTTGTTAGTGTATTTCCTTCATATGTGTTAGACAATACTTCACACACTGATATATGACCTTTCACAGCACCTACGAGCTATTACTGTAGTGGTCCTTCCTATTGTGCATTACTTGCTGGTGCCCTGTTTACTTCTAGTTGCACTTTATCTTGCTTATGCTTACTTTTTCTCCTTCAACCTATGATGCCTACTGAGTACGCATTGTTTTTGTTACTCATGCTACACTTCTGCATATTTTCCTGATGCAGGCCTAGTACGAGTTATCAGGATGGACGCGATCGTGCAGACTAGCTTGGTGTTGTTCAGGAGATACAGTGAGCAATTGGCGTTCATTCTGGCTAGTCTTCCTTCTATCTATATCGCTATTCTACTTGGAGTCTGGATGGCTATTTTGTATATTTTTCCCTGTTGTGGGTTATACTTGTACCTTTTCTATATATAGATGCTCTACAATAATGATACCTGGGGAGTTATTTTTTATTCTGCATTTTCTTTTTCTTCTTCTGTTTCTTCTTTTCATCTCCCTTCTCTTTTTTCTTTTAGTTCTTTGTACTTGACCATTGTTTTATGCTCTGAGCCGGGGTTAGGCTTGTCTACCGGTGGGATGTAGATGCTATCACAATTCGATTTATGGTTGTGCCAGCTGATTTTCTCCAAACAAGTCAATTTCTTATACTTAATGAATTTGTTGCTAGGAATCAATAACTTCCCAACATATTAGTATCTACATAAGAAAGGATTACCTCCACATTATCTTCCATATTCATCTCCGTATTCTTCTTCTTTTTTTCTTTTCTTTTTTTCTCATTATTTTTTCACTACTTTCTTCCCCTTTTCCACCTTTTTTTCATTCTCTCTTAATTTTTGACTCCTTCCCTATATCAGTAATGAAATTTCTCTTTGAATTTTGACTTTAACACATGTTTTATATTAATCTAAATTTGGTGAAAAAACTAAATAAAGGTTGTTTGGAACATGTGTTAATGGTACAAGTTTAAAATAATTTAGGAGGGAAGGTTTCTTGGAAAGGAATTAGACACTTGATTAAAAAAGTAATTGAACAATATAACACTTGATCAAAATTTGAGATGAATACCTGACCTTGTTCCAACCTCTTTTCTATCCTCCATTCCATCCTCGCTGGTGTGCATCAATCTTAGATAATAAGGGCAATATCAATAGACTACAAAAGATAATTACTTGTGCTATGTGAGTGTGTTTTTTACCACACCAAAATGGTGCTAGATACTAATTAGTTCTTGACCCAGAATTCAATAATATTTTTCAAAAGTACTATTTTGCTAGTTTATCATCGAGGGAGGAGTCATGTACTTAGTGTTTAGTGTCATCTTAAGATATAAAAAATTTCAAAAGGTTTTCTCCTTAGTGTGTTGGTGATTCTAATGTTTGAAGTTCAACTCATGTAAATATTTATTATTTGTTCATTTTAGACGAACGTCGGAAACAATGTTAGAATCTGTTCCATCGATTGTTTCATTATGCATTTGTTTCAACCTTAGAACACGTTCTCCCTAAATGTTTCAAACCGTGCTCAATTTTAGAAGGATCACTCTCAAGGTCTATTCAACGGGTATGTTCTATCGACTGTTCCTTCAGACCGGATATGAATACTTATTTCCTTGTGTAAGATTTGATTTAGATAAATCTCTAAGTCACCGTCATTATGCTGCACATTCTACTTAACAAAAGTAATAGACTTCTCGAAAATGACTTGAACAGTTTTTAAAACTTATTATTCATAGTACATTCACTTTATCTAAAAAGTGGAGCTTGACATATATATCATACCTTTCTTCTTAGATGTCATGATCCCGTCCTCGTAGGTTGTCAGCGAGAGAAGTTTTTATTACTATTCACGTGCATTGAGCAATAACCTTAAAAATTCAATTACTACCATAGATTGCTCTCTCTCACCTTAGCCTTCACAACTAGATTAAGTGTTAGACTTAGAAACCAGAATTTATTTGGGTCCCTTCCCTGAAAAATATTATAAAGAATATCTTTTCTAATCTATTAAATAATATTTGTATTTTTTTCAAGATATTTTATTTTGGCTAAAAATGCATACTAGTAGTGTAGTCTTGTGTGTCCACAATAACTACAAAAATGGTATTCGAGCAAACCAATATATTTTACTTTGGATATCACATCTAGCCCGCTTGCTTTTGTAGCCAAGTACACTACAACATCTATTATGGTGTTCATTTAGCCAATTTAAAGCTTTACTGGATTTGTTCCACATTATGAATATTGCAAGGTCAAAATTAACAATTTTCAAAGTCTCTTAAAGATCTGAATTATTTCTAACTTTTTGAGCTAGCTCAATTTTCAAATCAGCAATTTCAGATTCAAGAGATTTTTATCATTTCTAGCTAAACCTGGAAGATGGGCCGGTTTGTACCCGTAAACGGGCCCAAATTGGCCGGTCCGATTTGGCCAATTTTGTCCGGACCGGACCAGTCCGTTATTTAAATTTATTTTATATTTTTTTAATACATAGTATATCTTATATATATAGTATATATCTCATATATATAGTATATGTAGTACATATATCTTGTATATATAGTGTATATCTTTTGTACATGCCGTTAGTATATAGTATATATCCTTAGTATGTTTAATATCTATCGTTAATTTATAAATATATCGTTAGTATATAATATATATCTAGATTAACGGAAAAAAGTTATTGTATATAATATACAAAATGCTTCTAGCCCATTCAAATACTAATTTGTTCTATTATATCTTTAATATATAGTATATATATGTAGTGTATTGTTAATATGTCTAGTATATCTTTAATATATAGTATGTATATGTCGATATCGTTAGTATATAGTATTTATTGTTAATATGTCTTTAACATATAGTATATAATTATATATATGTAGTATATTGTTAATATGTCTAATATATCTTTAATATCTAGTATATATATATGTCGATATCGTTAGTATATAGTTTATATCATTAGTATTATTATTAATATGTTTTAATATATAGTATATAACTATATATATGTAGTATAGTGTTAATATGTTTAATATATCTTTAATATATTAGATATGTTGTTAATATATCTAATATATCTTTAATATATAATATATATTGTTAAAATATAGTACATACATTTGTTATATCGTTATTTGTATATATCGTTACTTATTAGTACGTATTTTTAATATGTTTAACTGTTTAATATATATTTAACATAGTGTGTGTGTGTGTGTGTGTATATATATATATATATGTATATTCTTAGTATGTGTATATATTTTGTATATATAAATATATAAATGTGTTTATATTATAGTACATACATCTAGTTTATTTCATATATATCGTTGTACCTTAGCATATTTAGTATATATCGTTACTCGTTAGTTTTTATTTTTATATATTTTTATATGTAAATATTATTAATAACTCTTGTACATTCGTACTAATTTTAAATTTAAATTATATAAATATATTTTTTATATTAATTAAACGTGTTTAATTTTATTTTTTATAAAGCAAAATTATTATTTACAACGGATTGAACCGGACACTATTTACATGAGTTGGATCGATCTGCATCAAGCATTTTGAATCGAATTAACGGGTCCAATTTAACCTAACTTGAAATAATTCTAGCTTAGAACCTAACCGGTCTAAGAATCAACGACGAAACCATACTGGCCCGATTAACACAGTTTAGCACAAAATGGCTCAGGCAACATGTTACTAGAAGAATGTACTTCCTATACCGCATGAGATTAAAAGCATAAAAAAGACAACGCCATATAATAATCATAAATAAAATTCGGACATGAATCGTATCCCACGAAATGTGATGTGACGTAAACAGAGGTAGAAACAAGATTCTTATGGATTCATGATTTGTTTATTGAATTCTGTATATATTATTCATACTTATCAAATAAGTTTTATTTTCTTAAATAAAAATATAAAATTAAATTAAAATTACTGAACTGAATCACAATTCTTCCCTCTACATGTACCCGTGAACCTATAAATTTATTTTTTATTATATTAGATATACTATAAAATTATATTAAATTAGTATTAGTTAGTAATTTCAAACTTAGTGAATTCTTTCTTTCATGATTAGAACTGTTAACACCAGTTGTATATTTTATACATGTTGATGTAATGATTGTATTACAAAGGCATGGGCCTCGAGTCCTACTTCAGTAAAATAAAAAAATTGATGATGGACTTATATAACTTTGGCTCAGCTAGTTTTTGAATGCTTCTTCTTGGGTTGTATCAAAAGAAAAGTGTCCCACGACAAAAGTTCTAACAACTTCGCCATTGCTCCGGGACTTGATCATCCAATGCTAAAAATCAATATCATCAACCAATTACGAAAACCTTATCATACAAATACACAAAAGATGGAAGAAAAAAAAAAGATTCAATTATCCACTCAACAAATAGAAAAAAGTTTCGAGGGCAAGTACACTAAATTTTCTGTTAATACACGGATTTCAAGAAGAATCGAACCACAAGGATACACGATTATTGGGGCCAGACACTAACTTTTTCTTTCTCAAACTTCAGATATAAAGCAGAAACAGTAGCAACAAAATACACCTGAATAAACACAATAGCTGGTGTATGATAATTTATTACACTCTTACCTGTAGCAAGCTCTACTAACAACAATGCTGTTAATCCAAGTATAGCAATACGTCCATTGACCCGTTCCGAATACGGGCTAAAACCGAATTCAACATTTAATCCTTCAGATACTGGTTCCTTTAAAGGTATTGGTGGAAGAAACACACTCGAACCGGAACCTGACCCGGTTTTTTGGCCTTTACGAGTTTTACGAGCCTCAGCTTTTTTACCTTCGCCGCTACGGTAACGGAGACGAACTTGTGAGAGACGGTTTTCGAAGGTGTCAGAGTCGTCGGTGGCGCGTGTAGTTTCGTCTACGTCGGAGTTGGAAGGTGAGGAGTCGTCTGAGGTGGCGCGTGTGGTGAAGGAAGAGGTAAAGGTCGGCCCATGGAGGATTTTGAAGGGAGGTTTTGTGAAGAAAGGGTTTGGTTTTGCAAGTCGGAGAGTGGAAGAAGCTAATGATGCCATTTCTTTTGGGTGAAGTTTTGAGTGATTGTGGCTATGGTTAGTTTAGATAAGAAGTTTTCTTTTTAGTTTTATTTTTTATTTTTGTGAAATTTGTGGTCCTTTTATTTTGTGCAAGAACTAATTAAAAAAATTAATGTATTTTTGAGATGTGAGAAAATAGCCTAAGCAGGGTGGAAAGGTGTCTCATCATCATCCACAAAATCCATTCACTGTGAGCAGCGGAGCCCGTAATTTGACGAAAATATATAAAAAAAAAATTATTTTTATATTAAGGGTATGTGTGTGACCATTTTTGCTATAGGTGGTTTTTTTTTAATAATCAATGGTGTTATAGTTTTATTTTAATTTTTTGAAGAAAAAGATGTGGGCGGTTTTGATCTCTTATATATTTAGCTTATTTTATGAACAAAATGTAGAGTTTAACAAATATTTATTTATTTTATCTTGAAAGTTTACTTATTGGTAAGTTGGAGTTAAAAGTAAGATAACTCATTTTTAAAGTTATTGGATATAATTTATTACTCAAAATAAGGTATATGGAAATAGTCTTTCTAACTTATAAAATGGAAGTAAAATTAGCCTATTTAACAAATGATGTGCATTTTTTTTTAAAAACTATGTTAAGGATGTGGTGTAAAATTAAATATACATTCATAATAGCTAACAATTAACCTATATACCTGTAATGACCCGCTCAGTCATTTTCTTACCTTTTGTCTTTTCCTATGCGTAGAGCCGTTTGATAGTTGTCCCAAGTCGTTCTTTATTTTCCCAATGGATTATTGTTCTATTCTTGAATTCTAGTTGGTTATTGCTCTATGATGGGTTTTTCCATCCAAAATGCGTTCTGGGTTTGTTAGAATTGGGGACTCCTGATGCTCGTTTGAGACCCCTCGGAGTTTTTCCCTCTTTTGAAAGGGGTTGCTGCAGATCACAGACTGCCCCAGCGACTCGGAGGTCTCCTTGACAAGGTCGCCTTAACGAAGTCGCCTTGGCGAGGTTACACCAGCCCCCCAAAGTCACCTTGGCGAGGTTACGCCAGCGTCCCGAGGTCACCTTGGTGAGATTACGCCAGCGCCCCGAGGTCACCTTGGTGAGATTACGCCACTGCCCTAAGGTCACCTTGGCGAGGCCACCTTGGCCAAGTCACGCCAGCACCCCGAGGTCACCTTAGCGAGGCTGCCGTGACGAGGTCACCTTGGTGAAGTCGCCTTGATGAAGTCACCTTGGCAAAGTCAAGCCAGCGCCCCGAGGTCGCCTTGGCGAGGTCACCTCGGCAAGGTCCACCCCAACGCCCCCTGCCTTTTAAATAGGACTTCGCTCTTTTATTTCAGCTCATTGTCTTTACCTTCTCAGTCTCTCCTTGAGCTTATATTTTGACCACGAGTCCTCCCGAGCTGAGGGCTACGCTTCGGTGTGTTATTTATGTTCCCGAGCTGCAGGCCCCACTTTTCGACCCAGTTTCTAGTGCAATATGAGTCTTATTATTCATATTTTGACTTCGGTACTTTTAACTTGTATAGTTTCAGGCGATATTGACTGGGTTGAAGCTTCGGATAGGCGGCGTATGCACTTCGGGGATTTCCACTAGCGTCCAGGTGTGGTAGGTTTATTTGTGCATTATAGACTGGGTTGATATTATTATGCTTGTGATATGGCTAGTTGTGTGGGCTGGGTTGTTTAGGTTGATCGTCGTTTTTCTATTGATATTTTTGTTGAATTTCAGGGGCTCGTGAGAGGGAATAGAGGAAAAAGGGTTGCATGCCTGGGTCCTGATTCCACTGTGTGAAGGCCACTGACCTTGGGAACCATATAAGTTGTTATGCGACGAGTGTAGTGAGATGAGCTCTTAGATGGTGGCCTTTAGCCGATCCTAGATTCCGTTTACGTTTTATTTTCATCGTTTTCATCTTATTACTGCTGTTGTATTGATGCTCTTTATATATATTGTTTGGGATAGAGACTTGACACTAACTGGGTGTGTGTCCAATATTATTATTGACACTGATAGGGGGTATGTGTCCGATGTTATTATTGACATTGACGGGGGTATGTGTCCGATGTTGTTATTGACACTGACAGAGTGTGTGTGTCAGATGTTGTTATTGACACTGATAGGGTGTGTGTCTGATGTTACTAGTACTAACAAGGGTGTATGTCCGAGGTTGATACTGTTCTACTTTGCTTTCCTGCACCCCTGTGTATTTCTTTAGGTATGGTGTGCACTCACTGGGTTTAAGGGAGAAGTCACGGTGGGTTTTATTGTGCTGTTTGTGCCTACCGGCTGGATGGGGTGCCAGGGAGGTTATGCTGTGCTGTTTGTACTTACCGGTGGTATGGAACGCCGGTAGGTTCTTATGTGTTTACTTTTATTCCACATTTAGTGGTATCCTCCTACTCGATCCTTATTTGTGGTTCTTGCGTACATCGTATCATGGTTAGTGTTTTGACTGAGCTGGAACACAAGTGTTTCCTTACTTTGTTACGGGTTTCAAATTTTGGGCCTGGTAGTCTGTATCTATCATGTTTAGTTCCTGTAGTTTTATATTAGTACATTCGATACCGTACTCTTTTATTAGTTTTACTATTTTCTTACTATTTCTGTACCATTATCGACCATCTTTACTTCCTTATTTTATTACTCGCATTTTTATTTTCAGACCATGATGGCTACTAGGTACCTTGTTTATTACTCATGCTGAACTTCTATACCTTTTTTCCGTGGTGCAGATACCGATAGGGGTTGTCAGCGACGCCGAGATCATGTGAGTAGAATTAGCTGATTTGTGGAGATTACGGTGAGCTTTGCCGTCCGAGCCGATTGTGGTTTTCTTGACTTTGACTTGCTTTATTCGGTCTATAACAGGCCCTACATTGTATTATCTTTTACAGGATATTAGTATTTTGTATCTTTCGATTACCCTATCTAGTAGCTCCACATGCCACTGACACCAGGTTTTGGGAGTTGGGTTATGTATCTTTTCCTTCTGGCCTTTGTTCTTTATGTATTGTTTATACTTCCCCTTACGCATCACTTGTTTTGAGGGTCTATAACCCATTGCGCGTAGTTTCGGGCTGTAGGGTTAGGTTTGTCTACAGGAGGGATGTAGATGCCATCATGACCCGAAATTTTGGGTCATGACAATACCCAATGTAATTTTTCAACAAAGAGTGTGTATCTGATCACCCTTCGTCGGGTGTGGCTCTGCCTATACATACATTAAAATTTCTTTAAAGTTCACTAGTAGAATTTCACCCGCTATGTCATTTTTATTATGTAGTTCAAACATTTTGAGATTTATTTTCTTGTTAAAACAAGCTAGTTTTTAATAATAAAAGTAGACGTTTGAATAGTATTTGATTGAAATTTTTATAAATGAATATTAATTTAAAATTAGAGTTGAAAATGACATCTAAGTTTAAATATTGTGTAGCATTGTTGAATAATGAGTGAAAATATTAGATGAGAACGAGATAGATCTCAAATTATAGTTTTGAAACTTATTATTTCTTGAAATTAATTCATATTTAACTAAAGATAAATTACAATACAAGAAAAAGTTTCATGTATATGATATTTATTAGTTGGAAAAATGTGTTTAGTCTTGTTAGTGTATTGATTTTGAACCTATATATAAAGAGAGTGAGAGAGAGAGAGCGCTTTTAACATCTATATATTTGAAATTGAGAAATATAAAGTTGAATTTATCATGAAAAACTTTCATTATCCAATAGCTGAATTGTGTTTCACTATATGTGTGACCTAAGATTGGTGTTGTATGCTAATCAAAGTAATTCCGGATAATAGATTAAGATCTTATACCTAATTAATCCACAAGACTTATAATTACTATTTCGGTAAGATAATTACCATTAATGTAAAAACAACCGTTGAGGAATCATCCCCCACTAATGACGGTAAGATAATTACCATTCATGTGGTAACGACCGTTGAGAGAATCATTCCCCACTAATGAGTCAACATCAGTTACAAAGAGAGTGGAAATAACCACTGCGGAAGTAATTCCCCATTTACAGTATCCACTAATGTGGTTTTTACAAGAACCAACTATAAAAACTCAAACAGTGGAAAGACAAAGGCACGCTCGATACTACTCTAAAATATTACTGGTATTCTCTTTTAAAAGCTCTTTGCTAACTTAAGTATCAGAGAACTACTCCGGGGACCACCCTGGGGCTTTGTTTTGCAGGTGCTTATCCAAGAATCATTGTTGTTACTCGAAATTGTAAGATAGATTTCATTGTAGGATAATTGGTGATCTTTTGGGGATTCATCAATTGGCGTCGTTTGTGGGGATCAATAGCTATAGATTCTTGTTTTACAATATCAAAGTTTTAATTTTTATTTTAAAAAATAGTTAACATAAGGAGCAAAAACACACGAGGGGCAAGTCGTGATGGCAGGACCATGGCACACTGTCATTCTAGCCAAGGTGGTAGAGGTCGAGATAGGGCACAAGCAAACCAAGTGCCCACCCACCATAACAATCAGTGAGATGACCAGGACCGGATAATAAAAAAAACGTTCAGCTCACCGCGACAGAAAAGTTCGCCCAGTAGCACCAAACTTTCTTTCAGCAATGGTGCAATAACCATCCCGAGATGAGATCCCATGAAGATACTTAGCTCAATCAAGAATGAGATCAAGAATAGGAGGAGGAACTACCTCAAAGTTCAATAGAATCAACCAACTTCGGTTCTAGTGATGAGAACCCTCATCACAAAAAATGAAAGCAGACGAACTCAGGGGAACGACGTCAAAATCGCAACCCTCAAAAAGATTGGAGCCCACTCTAAGATCATAGTGAGGGAGTTGTCCCCAGCAGAACTCCTCAAAAAGAATTTTATCAAGAATGAGTTGGATAGCATTTTGCGAATCGATGAGGTGGGGGACGTAATTATCCCTTTCTCAAGAAAAATAATGAACACTCCCTTACCTAAGGATTTCAAATCACCTGGGATAAAGCCTTATGATGGGAGCACTGATCCAGGTGATTTTTTATCCCAGTTCAAGTTCTAAATAGTAAACCACCAGTGCAATACGGAACACATGTGCAGGATGTTCCCAGAATTCCTAGTGGAGCAAGCCAGGATATGGTTTAACGACCTGCCAAGGAACAACATCACCTTATTCCACCAGACGGTCAAGCTCTTCTATGCCCGCTTCTACCAAAAGAAAAAGGTGGTGAAAAACTCGGTCGATCTCCTGGAAGTCAAGCCAAGAGGGGACAAGGCCACAAATGCATACCTAGAGCGCTTTACAGAAGAAAGATTGCACATAGAGCATAAGACGGACAAACTCGTCGTCTCAGATTTCTTGAGTAGACTCCAACCTGGTTACCTTTACACTGAGCTGAAGAGAAATCCACCATAGACAGAGCGGAGCTGTTCAAGGTGGTATGAAACTTTGCCACAATAGATGAGGCTAATAAGAAGAAGCTAGAGGGGAAAAGTTCAGATAGGAAATACAGGGATGATAGAATCCCTAGAAAGAATGTCTTTGATAGGCTAAACAAGGGGCGAAGTGAGCCGAAGTTCCCTGACGGCACCCTGACCTCGTTGATGAAGTCAAGGTCCGAGATCCTGGAACTTCACTTGACGTACTAAGGCTATCTCAGGCACTACAGGTGCCACTTCCACAATGGTCATGGTTACGAGACCGAGACGTGCAAGGATCTCATCAAAGAGATCAATGAGTGCATCAAATGAGGTATGCTGATGCAATACACAGCCACAACTACAATTTCCTCCCAAGGTCATGGACGAGGTGGCCGAGGAAACTATCATCACCAGGGAGGGAAAGGATTCAACTCACTATATCAACTGTAGTTGAACTGTTAGATAATCATAGTTGATGATACCATCACTGTGCCTATTGCTATTACAAAACCGAGGCGGCCAAGGTCGTGGCCAGTACTATAGAAGATGGGAGTCACCTTATATCCTCAATACCCTATTTAGGGATACTTAGGTTACGATAGTTATTTCAATCCTAATCATATTCCTGTGGCCCAGCTAGCAGTATGGAAATGGAGCCCCTACACAAGCTTTATCCTCTCCTCAGAACCAAAACAATAATGTCACGGGGGTAATACATGCAATCTTTGGTGGGCCTCTAGAAGGGATATCACAAGCTGCTCTGAAAGCAGAGGCAAGAAGGGTTCCCCTGGAGGAACCTCGCCATAAGTGATTCAAATTAGGAGAAGTTATAACTTTTTCTGAGGATGACGTCGTCCCAGGAGCGATGCCTTATGTTGATTCCTTGGTGATAAAAATGATCATGGCAAACAAAGAAGTGCATTGGGTATATGTGGATAATGGTGCTGCTGTTAGCATCATTTTCAGCATGCTTCGATCAACTCCGAATTGACCAAAGTAATTTATGGTGAACTAGCCAACCACTTCAAACTTTTACTCAGAGAGAGGTAATGCCTGAGGGAACCATCTGGTTACCAGTGATCGTAGGAGACTAGCCCAGGCAGAAAACCATGGTGGTCTTCTATGTAATCAATGCATCCTTTCCCTACAACGTCATTCTAGAAAGAGATTGGCTAATACAGGCCAAAGAGATTTTTTCATCATACCACCTCATGATGAAGTTTCCCACCAAACACGGGATAGCTTTCGTTCAAGGTGACCAGCAAGTTTCTCGAGAGTGCATGAGAATTGAGCTAAAAAAGAAAGTACTTGAGGTGAAAAAATAGCAATTATAGATTACTCACCCTCAGCCCCAACAGAGAATTCACGTCATCCCATCAGGGGAAGCGGATGACGAAGTACTTGAGGTCCTATTGAAGCTCGAATTCCCTGAAAGAAAAGTCAAGGTGGGATCATCACGGAACTCAGCTCTCCATTAGGGGGTTATATCATTACTCCAAGAGTTTGAGGATGCCTTCTCCTAGTCCCTCTTGGATATGATAGGAGTATCACCTAAGGTGATGGTCCACAGGTTAAATGAAGATCCATGAGTAAAGCCTGTGCAGCAGAAGAAGAGGAAATTTGCACCTGAAAGAAATCAGGTTTCTGAGCTGAAGTAGAGCAGTTACTGACTGCTGACATCCTCTTTGAAGTAACATATCCGACCTGGGTCCCAATTCGTTCATGGTGAAAAGGGCAAGTAGAGAATGGAGAATGTGTGTGGACTACACAAATATGAACAAGTACTCTCTTAAGGATTGCTACCCCTTGCCAGTCATCGACCAGAAGGTAGAAGCTATCTCAAGGTATAAACTTTTAAGTATTTTTAGACTTGTACAAGGGTTACCACAAGTGCTCATAGACGAGGTGGATGCCCACAAAACCGCCTTTATACAGACTGGGGGACATTTTCCTACAAGAAGATGCCTTTTGGTTTGAATAATACTGGAGCACGTACCAAAGGTTAGTTGACAAAATATTCAAGAAAATAAATCGGCAGTGTGGTGGAGGTCTATGTGGAGGACATCATTGTGAAAATCAAAGTCCTAGGGAAGAGCTTAAAAGACTTAGAGGAAGTCCTTCAACTCTTGGGGCACACTGAGTTGAAGTTGAATCCAGCGAAGTGCAATTTCGAAGTCAGTTCGGGGAAGTTCCTTGGATACATTGTATCCAAGAAAGGGCTGATTGTGAATCTCTCCAAGTTAAGAGCGGTGGATGAGATGAAATTGCCAAAGTGCTTGAAAGATGTACAGAAGCTGACGGGGTGCCTGTCCGCTTAAGCCTCTTCTTATCTAAATCAACGCCCTTCTTCCACATCCTAAAGAACACCAAGAATTTACAATTAACAAATGAGTGTTAAAAGGCCTTTGAGGATCTAAAATGACAACTGACGACATTCTTATATCTCTACCTAGCGGCAGCAGAGGAAGCGGTCAATGTCGTTCTTGTCAAGAAAGAAAGGGGAGATTAGAAAACAGTCTACTTCGTCAGTTGAGCTCTACACAAAGCCGAAACGAGATACTTGCCCACTGAAAAATGGTTCCAGCACTGATAATGGCAGCTCAGTGACTTCATCCCTACTTTTAAGCACACCTTGTGTACTAACGAATGTACCTCTGAAACAAGTACTACTGAAACCAGAAGCATCAGGGCTACTGATGAAGTGGGCAGTCTAGCTCGAAGAGCATGAAATCAACTTCCGACCTTAAAAACTATCAAAGGTCGATCTATGGTAGATTTCCTAGTAGAGATGAATGAATCTACCTCGGGGGCAATAAAATCTTTTGTGAAGGAGGCTGAGATGGAAAAGGAACCCAAAGCGCCTAGTTACACTTTCGTCATGCATATAGGTGGAGCCTCCAATTAAGACGATAGTGGGACTGGGATCCTACTCTAAATCCCTGAGGGGACTGAGATGCAATACACATTGTGTTTCACCTTTAGAATAATAAAAAATATGGCAGAAATATAAAGCATTGATACTAGGTCTACGCCTATCTCAACAGTTGAAGATAAAGTCACTCTCAGTCTTCAGCGATTCACAAATCGTGGTGAATCAGGTAAAGGGCACTTATGAAATGAAAGATGCTTAGATGAAAAAATACTTGAGGTAGTAAAAGGGCTGCTAGAAAAATTCTCCTACTTTCAGATAGTCAAGATCCCCTGAGGAGAAAACATGAGAGTAGATGCACTTAGCAAGTTGCCATCCTCCAAAGAAGGAAGAAAAAAAAATCAAAATATGCTAATTGAGGAGATCCACCACCCAAGTATCCACGAGGTTAGTATTTTGATAGTAGATAAGGTGAATGACAGTTGGATGACCCCAATAATAAAATATCTCATCTCGTAAAAAACCCTGCCTGACCTAGCTGAGGTGAGGAAACTTCGGCTCAAAGCACCCAGGTACGTGTTAGAAAATGGAATCCTTTATAAGAGATCCTTTTTGCAGCCTTTGCTGAGGTGTGTAGGGCTAGTTCAAGCCAATTACATAATACAGGAAATCCACGAGGGCTCATGTGGTAGCCACTTAGGTGCAAGGGGATTGGTAACAAAGATCCTTAGATGGTGCTATTACTGGCCCACTTTATTCCAGGAGACACATGACTTCGTCCAGAAGTGCCCGAAGTGCCAATTCCATGCACCGGTAGCTCGAAGATCTCAGATGGAGTTAATCTCAGTGCAGAGCGCCTGACCCTTTTCCTAATAGGGAATCAACATCGTGGGAAATTTCCTAAAGCTCCAGGAAAAGTAAAGTTTCTAGTGGTAGCCGTAGATTACTTTACTAAATGGGTAGATGCAGAACTCTTAGCCACAATCACGAGAAAAAAGATTTTGAACTTCGTATGGAAAAATATCTTGTGCCGATTTAGGATACCAAAGAAAATTATCTCGGATAATGGGAAGTATTTTACAGACGACCCGTTCAAATTATGGTGTAAAGAAATGAAAATCACTCAACAATTCACCTCGGTAGCACACCCTCAGGCGAACGGGCAAGCTAAGGTCATAAATAGGACACTGTTACAAGGCTTAAAAATGAGGCTAGACAAAGCTAAGAGAGATTGCATAGAAAACCTAGCTCATGTCCTATGGGCATATAGGACAACCCCAAGAACACCTAATTGGAAAACTCCGTTTAGCCGTACGTATGG
>JBDJHY010455725.1:0-17605 GCA_039654485.1 Withania somnifera | reverse complement strand
CTATATAACTAGGAGATAAACATAATGGGTAATTCCCCTAATTGACATAAACCTTGTGAGCATCCTTGAGTCTAGCGTACTTCCCCCACAACAAAAAAAAAAAGGTGTATAATAATCGCCAAAGTAAAGGATCTTGTAATTATAGATCCACTAAACTGAGCCTAATCAGGCTAAAAGACCTACGAGGCAGCATAATTCTAGGATATAAGTTTGACCGTTGTTGAGGCTGAGTGACTCAGTACAACTCGGAGCTAGATACTACTCTCAAAAAATGAAATACCAGTACATATAATATTCTAAACTATGCATAAATTTAAAAAATATTTACTTTATTTAAGTTTTTTTTGAAGTGGGCTATTCATGCTATCATTGAGTATGTGCTTCATGTAATCTTTATTTAAGTTTTTTTTGAAGTGGGCTATTCATGCTATCATTGAGTATGTGCTTCATGTAATCTTTAAACTACTATTCTAATGTTAAATTTAGCCTATACACTTTAATTACACATATTTTTCTTAAGATATAAAATATATTGAATAAATCATTGTATTCATGTATAGTCTGATAATTATATAATCTTTGCAACTACTAAGTACAATTAGTAATTTCATGTTTAGGGCTAGATATAATCTTAATGCAAGAATGAATCATAGAAACCATGGGAATTTCGTGAAATATATGTTTACTTGTATACAAATATCTTTGAAATATAAATTTAGACATGGTATCATCAGATAAACTAAATTCAAAACTATTGGTGCAACTGGTACGAACCCTAGCCATGGTGTTTAACATTTTCAACTTAAAAACTATAAAGCTTTGGGCATGAGGATGAAAGGATCATTCAACACCCACATACCTAACTTGATGATTTTATTAGCAAGATTGTTGAAGAATTAAAGGTCTTTCTTACTCTGTAGAACACTCTGGCGTTCGTCTAAGAGAGAAACTGGCAAGTCTCATATTAGATTACGAATGAAGAAAATAAAGCTCTCTAAGTGTTAGATATTTATACAAAACACATAAACGACATAGTTTTTGGGTAGGTGAGAAATGGGAAATTACCTAAGTGCCCTTACATAATTTTATGAAGATCTATCAAGAAGGATTCACAGACAATGGTACGAGTTGTGTTTTTCATACAACGGTCCATGGGGTTGACAATGAGCTTATCCTAAGAAGGGTGACTGTTGGGTAACACTACAAGAGATAGTATGGGTTGTGAGTTCAATATCATGGTCCGTACTCTTACCCATGGTCTTAAAGACCTAAACCTTTATTATTTTACAGTCCACAGTATACTCAATAGTACGGGCCCATAGTCTTGATTGTATAGTCCATCGAGATGACTGTGAGTTTGAGGGGAAAGATACTTAATTTGTTTAATCAATAGTACGGCCAACAATAAAAGCTAATAGTATTGATAATAAGGTCGTACTATCAACAGTATTGATGATGGTATATTTTCGTGTGTCTTTAGAGTCTCATTGATCAATATTAAGGGTACCCTACAACCCATTCGATTAACCATGAAAACCTTAGAGTAGCCCTTACCTATAATATCTTTTGAAACTTTTCCTGAATTTCACTAGGGTACTGACTTGACAACTTGTTCTAAGCCTGAAACATTAATGACGTCTTACAAGTCCAAAGGAATTTTATAGGTCTTGAATCAACGAATATGCATGGAGAATATATGTAATGGATTCAAAGAAGGGTTACGTACAAAAAACAAAGAGAAAATGATTAGTCTATTTATAAAAAATTTCATCATGGAAAAAATAAAGAAGACATTACAAAATTCTCAAGTATAATCTAGACAAAATAAACCAGTCCTACATAGGCTTCTAAGATGTTTTCATAAAAAGGGACTCGAGACTCATTCATAAAAACCAATAGTAATTGAGAGGCATAAGAATTGCTGAGCCTTATGTCATATGATCTCCTTTAGAAACATGCTTACATTACAATTTACACAGAAGAAATTGCCAAGTCTTATTGATTAAACCATGATTAACTAAAACTTAAACATTCCATAAGAGATTAGGCACGTCCAGAATCACACATTCTGTGAAAGGGCAAGAAATATAGAACGGTTTGACTTTTAAAGACTGCATCTTAAATTCCAAAATATACATAGATTGATGGGTTACACTTGAAGAATCTTAGATCACATACTGTCACAGCAAAACCAAATCAATAAGTGGCATAGCTTCCAACTAATTATACACTCAGGAAATACAGAGGCAAAGATACTATATTAATCCCAAAACAAGACGATCCAACATTTACCACACATATTCTATGTAAGCCTGCATGTTTTCATTAAAGTGCATTAATCACCAGATTTTATGATTAAGAAATAATCAGTTTGGACTACCCTTCATAGTATTAAAAAGATTATAAAAATCCTAATTTTAAGCATGAATAACAAAATAGTTGAAGCAACCCAATCCTTAGAAGGTTTACCAATTGTGACATAAAAGTGAATCACTTTAGTTAAGAAAAAAAATACTAAAGTGGGTAATTAGACTCTGGGAAAGCTGTTACCCCTGGTTTTTGTTAAAAGATAACAAATGTTTAGTTAAAATCCAATTACTAGGTGTTAAATCTTAAAACCATTGCCAAGAGCTTAATAAATACTTTTCCAAACAACTTTAAACCATAAATGTTGAAATTTTTTCTTATTTTCCTTACTGTGGGTTGTGAGCTTTATGCTCTTAATTAACATGACAAGAAAGTTCACCAGGGGCAGTCACACTTTCACCTATGAAATACATTATTAGGGATTCACTAAGGGTAGATAGCCGAAATATTTTAAGGGATGAAATATAATATTATCATGTAGCTCAAATAAACTAGAAAGTATCAGGTATATATTTATTTGGAATTGAAAGATTTTTCATAAGTATCCCAAACCTAAATATGCTACTAAGGCCGATCTTAACTTGGGAATGCTCAATTTCCTTATCATATTCTCATGCATGGCCATATGCTCAAACAAACAACACTTCATTCTAAATAATAGTTTTAAGAAGGTGATGGAAGGTTGCATTTGCAGACCATCTTAGGATAGAAAAGACTAGAATGCACACATAATACCCAAACTTTTAATCATGCTTTATAAATAGACAATAAGAATTCAGGATCGTCAAACAAGTGACTTATAATATTTTGTTGTTAGAGGAATTAATTAGTTATAAATTATTTCTCATAGAAGTCCAATAACAAGTTTAAAAGCTAAAAAAAACTCATTTTTCACAACATATTTAATACTAGACCTCACAAAGCTCAACAAATGAACATTAAATAACTTTATTTGACTAGACATGCATGTTATATCAATATATGACAAAAGAAAACCACCAATACTTAATTATCTCATAAAAAATCCAACTTGATTCAGATTCTCACCCTCGTCGCTTTGAACAATAAGCAATAAAATAAAATATTTCTACCTTATAATTAAAACAACTCTATTACTAAAATTTTAATGAGACCATAAATGCGATCATCTTATTATTTTAGCAGCAAAGTAGTAAACAGAGCATAGATAAATACTCAAGTCAAAACTAATTTATCAACCATATTTACTCCTAAAATTTTGAGATTATGAATCTAAACGATTACCACCATAAATATACTAAATAATACATAAAGAGTTCTGAAGCTTAAGTAAAGGGAATAAACATTTCACCTGTTTTGGTGCAAGAAACTGAGATATTAACAAGTTTGAGGAGATTCTACATCTTTTTCCAGAAGATAATGTTTTAGGCCCATATTATAATCTCGCCTCCTAAGAATTCTTCGCAACCCTAAAGAAACCTATATATCTTGTTAATAATTTTAAGACTAAGATGCTTTTTTTAAGACCCACTTTAATGGACTTCGTGGCTGTTTCCATCATTCCCACAATTTCTTTGTGTTTAGAGCGTTCATTTAACTTCCTTAAGTCATTCTTGATAGGTTGGTTTCTTGGCAGTTTTACAGTTTAAATTTCTTTAATTATTACTTCTTTCGGCCTTGCGTAGATTAAACAATTGAATTACCTTTTCTTCAATTCCGCTGAGTCTAGAATATTGATTAAATAAATATATCATATATGAATTATCGAAATCAAACTCTATTTTTATTCCGAGCCTCAATTATATAAATTGAGGATGGCTGGGCTGGGAAGCATCATAATCATTGGGGATGAGGGCTGCAATCGCAGAGGTGGGGCCCATGATCGTGGGGCACCTCCTGGGCCTGGGAAACGTTATATATTTTTTCTTTCTCTTTTTTGATTTAAAGATGGCTTATCATCTCAATTTTCCACCATATGAACTCATATTAACATCAGTAGAGGTCCCAAAACATAATTTTAATTTATTAAATTGCATATTTTAGATTCTACAATCATTTTTACTGGATAATTTCTTGATTTCTCATTAGTTCTAATGTTTTATATATCATATAAAATTTTTGAGGTTGTTTATAAATGTTGACAATTAGTTTGAGCCCAATTTTGTACCATACGATCTACGAGTTGTGCTCTATGTGTTGGTATACATACTTTATTTTGTTGATCTACAAGTCTTTATGTAGCAATTTTTAGGTTGGATTTTGACCCTTCTATTATATAGCAATATGGGTCTTGTTTTACTCCTCTTGACTCATGCATTATGTTTTTGCTAGATTCATGTAGTGCGGAGCTCGTTTGTGATTCTAAGCCTCTTCCAGTATAAGTTTTGAGGTTTTCGCAGGTGTCTGGTAGACTACGATTTATTTTCTTCAAACTAGGCATTAGTGCGACATATGTATTGTAAAGTGTCATCTCGAGTCTGGGATTACTATTTGGAGTAACATTATTGCAATTTTTTAACTATGGATTATTTAGCGGCTTGTGACTTAGTTACTTAACTCTGAGGCCATTTTTCCTACCCGCGTGTTTGATGACGACTTTGGATCATAGTAAGGTTGGGGGATAATTATAACCTTTGGTTACTGTTTTACACTTACACTTGAATATAGATAGGTTGGGAAGGGGTTATACCAGCGGTTGAGCAAAGTATCTATCCGCTAGTTTATGCTGATAGCTTTAAAGCCGATCTAGGTAAGATGTTTGTTTTGTGTTGTACTTGAGATGTCGCATATGATTAGTATGTGCATAGTCACTTGTCTATATATAGCTGGATATGGTTTTGCAGAATAGCTGGTAGCCTTGTGTGATGATATTATACCCTAGCCCGGTGCAAACCTTGGAGTGAGATTATTGGCCTAATCTGATATGGATCAATGTTTTACCGTGTATCGATATATACTTATCCCTTAAAGGTTGCCCTTTAGGATGTGTGGAATCCATCGTGCGATTACCAGTGGATCAGACCATAGTTAGGTTAAGAGAAAGTGTACTTTGTGACTAGGTCTTGACAACCATTTTAGCGATTCCAGTTAGCAGTCTTAGACCAGTTCAGTCTATTGGTTGACTCTATATTGTGAGCATGCATTAATATTTTTTAAAGATAACTTGATTTTGACTATGTAATAATCAAAAACATATTTCTTTTACATTATATGTATCCACGACTAACATTGTAGTATACAGGCTATTTTTTTGCACTACCAGATCTATTTTTTCGTTGGCAGTCTAGTTTCTAGGTATTTCTTAGATAGAAGCAATTCCTTTTTACTACTATTCTGATTCGCCTATTTGGATGAACTTGAGTTTTCACTGAGACGTATACAGGAGTAGGAGTGATAAGTACATGGGGATTATTTTGTGGGTCCGCTCCTTGAAGAATCTTTGTATCGAGGTGGGTATGTACGGGCACTAATTACTTTTTAGCACCCCTTTGAATTACATCCTTATGCAATTTATTTCACTTGTCGAGGCTAACAAGGAAAGTTTCTTTGGGTTACTTATATGATGATATGTTGGTTTCTAGCTAGGTTTTATGGATACTCTGCCATATTGTTGATTAGTTTCCTTACTTTAGTTACTATTACGTTGAGTAGTTACATTCTCTATGTTTCTCTTTCTCTTATTGGTCCTTCCTTGTGTTGGTTACATTAGAGCTCTAGGTATATGTCGCGTTTAATCATAATTTGATTGTGGTCCAGGTTATGTGTGTTATACCTTAAAAGATGACTTTCCATCATACTTGTTGGCTTAACCTGCACACTCATTAATAACTAGTCCTTCACCGCACTTACTAGATATTAATGAGTTACCCCTTTTTTGTGTCCATCGCGTGCTATTACCTTATTTTCTTATGATCGTCTTTATCTTGCTTATGCTTCCCTTTTCTCGGTCATCCTATGATGCCTACTGGGTACCCATTATTTTTTCTATTCATACTATACCTTGGCATCTTTTTATGATGCAGGTCTTATGATGAGTCATCAGAGTGATGCGATCGTGCGAGCTAGTTTGGTTATGTTTCAGGAGATACGGTGAGAAATTGGTGTTCATGATAGATAGTCTTCCTTTAGTCTTTACATTTGTTCTAGTTTGAGTATAGATAGCTATCCTATAGTTTTGGGCCCTGTTGTGAGTTGTATTTGTACTATTCTTTATATAGATGATCGACTACTACGACACCATTTTCTAGGGGATTTACTCTATGTTATGTATTCTGTTTATCCTCCTTCTTGTCTTTTACCCTTTTCTTTTAATTTGGCACTTGATACTAGCTCGTTGCTACCTAATCTAGGTAGGGGTAAGGCTTTTCTACAGATGGGATGTAGACCCCATCACAACTAAATTTTTGGGTAATGTTAGAGTGGTATCAGAGTCAGGTTCGCCATTGTCTCTGGATATAGAAGCAACTATTTGGTACAGTCCCATAAAAATGTATGTGGATATCCATATCCTATCTTTGGGAGGCTACATGACAATCTTTAGGAAAGACTCACTTCTTGACTCCTTACGTGCATTTTTTCTATTGGGTATCATATTACATGTTACTATACTCTTTCCAGATGAATAGGAAGAGGCCTTCGACGGGCACTAGTAAAATTCCTACGCAGATTCCCAAAGATTTAGAATCAAAATTGATCACCAAGAGACAACATCATCAGATATAGAGTTTGGGAGTCACTTGGTCTCCAGTAGAGGTTACTGGTATTCCAGATCCATAGAGCACCAAAGCTCATTCAGAAGTACTAGTGGGTGTGCTAAGAGGAGCATCATTTGAGGATGAGTTTATTGGTTTCCAATAGGGGTATTTAATAACTAGAAATATCTATACAATGTATGTTATGAGATATGGAAGGTTGTTTTACTTCTTCAAAGGATTTGTCCTACTACACTTTATTATGACAAGGCACTTGGTAATAATAGCACACACCCTTTAACAGATCTTCAGACAGTTGGTAGCCCTTAAAGTCTTGCCTTAAGACCTATGGTTTTGGTGGTCAGGAAGTTTGCAAGATGATGAGGGCTGGTAGTGATCAATCTATGATCTGTATGTATTCGGATACCATTGGTTTCTTTATATGTGGTGGGTGTATACACGAGTCTATGGATTTCTGCTTCCTAGGTTCTTCTATCATAGTAGCTTGTGATAGGTATCCTGGGTTTAGGTCAATGCCTTTTTTCATCGAGTTTTCAGGATATTTTTAGTGATACCTAGTCTATGAGTGAGGGATACAATAGATAAAGATCTTAGAAACAGGTCCATTTGGGTCAGTCCAATCAGTCTATTAGGATTTTTTCTCAATTAGCCGATAGAGGCCAAGGTACTTAGAGCAGACAACCCATCAAGAGCAGATCTTAAGGTTTGCAGGGCTATTGTGGTAAGACTAGTTTGGTTCATGGTTCCAATCAGAGTAGGACTTAGGGTTGTTATGGGGGTGTTATGCTAGACCATTTGGCAAGAGTGTGTTTGTAGTTCTGGTCTATACACTCGACAGTGATTGCAACCTTACTTTAGTGGTAATTTAGAGTAGATGATAGTATTAGTGGTTCTTGTTATGCTTCTATAAGGATTGGTTTTTAGTTCAAAGAGTGCCCAATTATGTATGCCTTTTTCAAGCTAGTCAGTAGAGTATTTTAGAAGTTTATTGTCCTTTGGTTTATGATCTGTGGTAGGGTAAAGGGTGTTTTGGGTGAGCTACTTTTGAGCTCTATTTATGGAACAATTTTATTCTATTCCCTTTCTAGTTAGCATATGTTGACTTTGGAGTGCACTCTAACTTATTTATGGCTTACTTTATCAGTGCTAGCTTGAGTGGCTTTACTCTTTATTAATGTTGTGTCATAGAGTGGGCATAGGCCTTTCTTTTAGACCTTTGATGTTCGTGTCCCTCTTTCATGTGGTTCTTCAATGGCACTTAGGTTGCGATTCATATTAGCTGGCTGTTTCTTGTCTTTTAGCCTAAGTGGTGCCTTGTTATGCAGATGTCCTATGATTTAGAGGATGATTTTCTTTTATTTAGGTGGGCTTTACTATGTCTTAGTTGAGATTTGAGTGCTCTTTTCTTTTCTTACCTCTGTGGTGGATATTTTTCATAGGGTCCTTTTTTCTCATGTATGAAGAGGGAACTTTTTGGTGGTGGATCATTGCTTGGCAAGTTTAGCATGTAGATGCTGTGATATAGTGATGTTGGTGCTTATGTTGATAGGTGGTCTTAATGATTTTTTCGGACATAGAAAGATTACCCTTTTCTCCCTAGATACTGAGTTGTTGTACAGTGATTATGCCTTAGTCGTGGCCGGTGTACCTCGGAAAGGTGATATAGGTACTTTGTCCTTTACCGATTAAGTTCTTCTTTGCATTCAGGTTAGGAAGTTAGTCCCTCAGAAGTTTTTGTTAGGATTGCATGTTTAAGGTTTCTTCATTCTTGCGGGCAAATATCTTATTATCCTATAGTGGTGTTCCTAGACAAGATTGGTCGATAGCTCTAGTTTGTTACCCGCATTATTTGAGACTTTCAGTGGTTGGTTCAAGATAACAAGAGTGGGTATTTCTTGTGAGTAAATGACCCACTCTTTTTGTTCATTTCCCATTGTTTTGTATTTAGTTTCTGACGACATATTATGTATAGGCATTGGTTGTTGTAGTTCTAGATTTTGTTTTAGATTCAGATTATTTTTTCAGAGGCAGTGGTACCAGAGATTCCATAAAACTGACATATTGGAGAAGTGCAGAGAGTCTTGCTACTCTTATGTTTGAGAGGTCTTTTGTTTATAAGAGATCCCAGTTTCTATTATTTTAGATAGTGGCATCCGATTCACTTCCTTATTTTGTGAGGACAATACAATACTTATTTTTCATCCAACGATTGATTACTAGTCCGAGCGGATTATTTAGGTACTCAAGATATATTGCGAGCTTGTGTCCTTGATTTTAGAAGTTGTGGAGGTGGACATTGGTCCTTGATAATGATTCATATGACTACATTTGGTATTCTAGTGTTTATATGGTGGAAATCGAGGTCTGATATTTTATGTAAAACACTGATAGATCTGTATAGTATGCCGCATTTGACCTCAGACATTTATTTGATTCGATATGCTATAGAGAGTGTCAGGCCCATTTTTATTATACTTCATATAGAATAGAGTACACAAATGGGATGTGAAGATCGTAGATGTCATCTAATAGACATAGTGTTCGATCTTGGCGTTTTACTGGTTCATTGGGCCATATGAGACTACTGAGCTTTGTGGCGACTTTCCTACACATTGTCCCTACCTCCATAGTTAGTAGCAATACAACCTAATCCATCCATGTATCTGTTCCTGGTTGTTATATACCAAATTCTACCCATACATTTCAGTATGAGTCAGACTGATTTAATAATTAGTTAGTTTGTGTCTAGCAACCCGAGGCCATTATTAATAAAAGATGGAAACAACTCAGGTCCAGAGATATTTTTTTATTAAAGGTTAGTTGGCGTGTGGTCTATTCGAGGGTGTCTTTTGATGGTTAAAAAAATCTTGTGAATTTTGTATTCTATTTGTTTCAGACTTCGGATACTCCTTTCTTATTAACTTACTCAGAAAAAAGTTTCTTTAGTGGTAAGTATCGTATTGTCCGTAGAGTCTATTTTTGTGATTTCTCTGTGTTTAGAGAATTTATTCCCAATGTCATTTGGGACTTTATAGGATCATTAGGTTTGTTCGCTGGCAGTTTAATAGTTTAATTTTCTTTAATTATTACTAGTTCAGGCCTTATCAGACTATACAATCCCAGATCTCCTTTTGTAGATTCCATTTAGTCAACAATATCAATTACATAAAATTTTCATATATGGATGGTTGAAATCGGACTCTGTTTCCATTCTAACCCTCAATTTTGCAAATTGAGGACGGGTGAGTTAGGAAGCATTGCGATCGCGGGGGATGAGGGCTATGATCACGTACATTAGTGGGTTAACCCACTGCGATTGCAGAGGTTGGGTCCGTGATCACAGGGCACTGCTTGGGCCTAGGAAGCTCCATATTTTCTTCTTCTTTCTTATTTTTAATGATAAAATAGCTTCTCATCTCAATTTTTCCACCATATAAACTCATATTTAAATCATTAGAGCTCCCAAAACATAATTTTAATTAGTGTCATTGCGGTCATGAGATGCTACGATTGTTTCTACTAGGTAGTTTCTTTATCTCTCGTTAGTTAAAAAGTTTTCTATATCATATAAACTTTTCAAGCCTTTTTCTTCATTTTCGGTTGTTAGTTTGATCCCAATTTTGTACCATGCGATTTGAGGGTTGTGCTCTATGTGTTGGTATAAATACTTTATTTTTCCAATCTATGAGGGTTTATTAATCCTTTTTTAGTTTGGATTCAGACCCCTCTATTATATAGAAATATGGGTCTTGTTTTAACCCACTCGACTCATGGATTGTGTTTTTTCTAGATTCATATGGTGCTGAGCTCATTTATGATTCCCAACTTCTTCTAATGAAACATTTCAGGTTTTCTCCGGCTTCAGGTAGGCTATTGTTTACTCTCTTCAAACTGGGTATTTGAATGGTATATGTATCGTAAAGTGCCAACTCAGGGATGGGATAACTAGTTGGAGCCCCGTTATGGTTATTTTTCAACCTATGGCGTAGTTAGCTGGATTGTGAATTACTTACTCAAACTAAAGCCATGTTGCTCTACTCGCACAATTGATGACGACTCTGTAACATACAAAGGTTGGGGGAGGAGTAAAGACTTTGGTGCGTCCTGTTGCCAGGGTGTAAAGCCTAGGCAAAAACAAATAGTAAAAGTGGTATAGGGTGCTCGGTAATCCGCTGAGTCTAATATAGTTAATAGGTCTTTTAGCTTTTATTATTATAAGAATATTCCAAGTTATTATTTGTTATGATTACTCAAATTGGTGTCTACCCTTCATGACTCAATAATAATGTAGGATATTGGTCATCCCCAATGCACTTTAAATGAAGCCTATGGCATAACTTGTCGTATAATGCACGCAAAAAATATTAGCAAGAATACATACATGAAAAGACAAATCACCCATGCCCTGTACAAGTATCAATTGACAAATCCTAGGTTACAGGCACCATATTAATCCGGATTCAGAAATAGGTGGAAAATAAGGAAGGAACGAAATAATGGCTCTTGGTTACTATAACAGCCTTGATACCCAACCCAAAAATGCTATTTAGTACCATTATTAAAAATATAAACACAGAGATATCCTCACAGAGCCTACCTATCGTTTGATGATAAGTTCTATAATCTCAGAAATGTTACTCTGAAACTTGCAAAAGTATCCCATATATCAATACGAGTCTAACCGTCTAAATTATACTAAATTCTTGATTGGGCCTAAAATTAGCCTGTGGGGCCTGCTTGTCAAAACCGGAAATAAACATCTCCACGGAGTTCCAAAAGTTTCTAGGAACCTGTGCTCCAAAATTTAGCACAATTTGAGTGCAGGAAGGCGATCAAAACAGGACAAATAGATTTGACTACAAAGGTGTGAAAGGATGAAATCTTTATGGGATTAAATGTTGGAATTCGATTAATTAATTATGCTACGCAACAAAATATACTCAAGGGATGAAGACATATTCATTAATATATGAGTTATGTTATGAATTCATAATCTTCACTACTAGGAGCCTTTCTTGTAGGAAATATGTATTTTAAAGAAATAAAACGAAGGGGAAACTTACAAAATTTCATGGAAATAGATGGGGAAGCACTTGGGGATTTTTCTCATCATTGGTTCGATGTTTAGAATGGGTTTTGCATAGAATTTGAGTTACAACATAAATGGTTTTCAGTAACATGAAAAGAAAAGTCGTGCAAGGATTATTTATACTGCACGTGATATGTTCACTATGTTTGCGATTGCCTAACAAAACTATTTTTGTCATCACAATCATGGAAGGGCTCATCCCGATCTCTATGAATATAGAGATATATCATATTCGCGATCACATGAACGGTTGAAGACGATTTTGTTTAACTAAGATATTGTGACTTATCATGATCTAGTACTGGAATAAACACGATCGCATTGAAGGAAAATTTGAGGTGTTGTGATTGTGTGTGAATAGATCACAATCGCGTAGAAAGAGCTTACCTATACTAATTGTAGGTTTTGATAGAAAAAACCCTAGGAGGAGTAATACTCTGAATCACCGCTCAAAATGTGTTTGGAGTCCAATTTACGCAAATAAACTATGCACGCACACCTAAAACAACATTCCAAACTTAATGGATCAGTCAAAATCGAGATATAAGGTTGTTTCATGAAAATGTTTACCAAGTCAACCATTAGGCTTAAAGAGATAAAACTGCAACCAATACCTCTCAGTACAACGACAAGTCTGGTAAGCTAACCAACACTCTCACTAGCCTAAAATCATAATTTTAGAGCTGATGGAAGTGTCAAAATTCCATTCCGACACTTCGAACACCAAAAGACCACCTAAGCTCCAAATTATGCCTTAAACTTTAAAAAAATTCCACAAATTAGCATAAATTTCTAACAAAATTATGAAACACAATCTTAAGGTCAATTGTTACTTTTTTGGCACTTTGGAGCTAAAGGAACTGTGGAAATTGAATTCTGAGCTCCTTTTGATCCAAAAATTGTGTCGTGAAAGATTTTTATGAGAGCTCTAGGTTTATCGGTGAAAGTGTACATAAATAATGTCTAGAAGAGTCCTGCGGATCGACGCAGAGTCATTCATGACTTATCATTGGGAGGCTATAGTGATATATAGGAAATTAACTCCATTGTTTGAATCCTATGTCGTCATATATCCCTGATGGTTTCTTGAAAGTTCACTCATTGTCATCAATCTTTCATAGATGCCTTGTACACGTTTATCAGTAGCAAAGAAGACAATTAGAGCTCCTATAAGAGAACTTATGGAAATACCTACTCCTATATCTACTTCTTAGACACCAATAGTACCCTCAACTCTAGTTGCAACACCTATTACAGCACCGGTTCAAGCACCTGTGCAGCACCTATTGCAACACTGGTTCCAATGCGTGTTGCAATACCTTCTCTAGATATTAGTAAAATCTTGTGGAGGTTTCTTAGTGTCTATGGTGTTCCTCCTACCAATGGGACACAAAATATAGTTCCAATACCACTGACTATTGTTGCATTTCCTCCGGTACAACAAATTCCACCTATTAAACCTATCTAGCCGGTGCAATCTGTGCCACTAGCAGTTATGCTTGCACCTCGTCAGGTTCTTTTGGTACTAGTTATTTTTCCAAGATTTGAGCAATAGGTAGCTATGATAGATTCGGAGCAGAGCTCTTGACGATTTTTTTTTATTAGATCCCCTTCAGTTCGCTAGAGTTCTGGGGAAGACACAATTGAGTTTTTAAAGGAGTGTGAAGAGATACCAGGTAACATTGTTATCCTATCTTTCCATTTATTTGAGGTTATCGGTATCCATATCTTATATTTTGTTATTGTCCTTGTTAGTTTAGAATGAGGTACGTTATCTCCATATATTACCTGAACCTTCCTGTTTAGTGGCTAGATATCTAGGATAAATATCATTATATCCTGTTAATCCAGCTTTACTATATTCTCTACTTGTTTGTCTCTATAACATGAATTCCATATATGTTTATTTATTGCCTTTATTTCTTATAAACTCCCAATTGGCCTAGCCTGGTGACTACCCAATTTTTTGTACTCATACTACATTTCATCATCCTTTTGGTATAGATACTATTATAAGTGGTCAGTGTTGATTCTTGATCAAGACTTGATTTCATTACTTAGGTAGATGATCGATCCTAGTGTCTGGTGCTGCTCTTTTACCTTTCTATTATCTCCATCTATTTTTCATAAATTGTACTATTGTTTAGTGGCTCTTAAATGGATATCAGGGTTTGGAATTATTGTTGTTGATTGATTTTATACTTCCTCTCATCATTGTCCCTTATTTATAGAAAATTTTCTACTTTTGTCTACTATTCTTACTTTCAATGCTTGCTAGATAGTTCTCCTACTATGGGATGTAGGTGTCCTCACGACCTGACAAATATAGTTGTGATACATAGTCATGATATTGATTTATAATTGAAATGTAAGGGTTGATATGCAATTCCATGTATTTTCATGATACATATATATGATACAATGGAAATGACTGGTGTAATTTTTGCTATTTCTAAGGTACATAACACAGACATGCATAACATTACATGGCATCGAATTACACATGCAATGAATTTTTTTTATATGATTGATCTTATATCCTTATGCATGTCTAATATGTATTATCTATTATACTCATTTAATATTGGTTTAAGTTGTCGCACTTACTATTTTTTTTTAGTTGATATTATAATCCTGAGATACCTAATGGTTATGATATTTTAGTACTTGTACTTAGATTCTCAAACAATTAAAATGAAAAGACTCAATAAAGCGATGAGAAATGGTGAGAAATCTTAGATTCTCATACAAGTACATGTTTTCTACCCTCAAAAGTGAAGAAGTATTTATTATCCTTCCCATGGTGATTTATCAAACTGCCAAGGCCTTCCAAGTAATGTATGGCAAGCTACCATTGTCAATATATAAAATACAAGTTCATCCTTATAGTTACCAATATTATATTCAATACTTACTTGTTTTAAGACCTTCATCTCAAAACTATCATTAAGACATTGTAGGAAGTAAGGGATTGGATGTTTTTGTGTAGGTAGTTGCAAGTGTTCAACTAACAATTGACTTACTACATTGGTGCAAATTCCACTATCTATTATTAATGAACATATCTCCTTTTTAACCTTGCACCTAGTATGAGATAATTTCTCTTTTTAGTCTACATCTTCCTTAGTTACAACCCCCATTAAATTCCTAACTACACATGACAAATTCTTATTTTCGGGTAAGAAATTATCTTTATTATAACTTAAAGGACCTAATCCCCTTAACATTAGACCACAGGTTAACCCTTCAAGTTCCCTATCCTCCTCACTACTAGAATTTCATTCTTCCCCATAACTCTTAATTCCCCCCTCAATACATTCATCCTCACTCTCAGTTTTGTATCCCTCTTGAAAAGCTATAATGGTCCTCCGATTAGGACACTCACTAGCTATGTATCCTTGACGTTGAAACTTAAAACATTTTATCATAGAGGGTCTAGGAGTATGTAGTTTAGAAGATGTACTGAGCTGCAACTTATATCTATCTTTAGACTTCTACTTTGCTCTCTCCTCGGCTGATTACATCTATTGCTTCTGCTTTGTATATGCTTTTGTTTATGAATGATTTACACCCTTCGTTTTCCAAGAATTAGTAGTGTTTTTGCCCTTGAATGATCTGTCTTCCGACAAATTTTCCAGTTGTAGAGTGTCATGATGTTTAAGTCTCATAGCATTGGCTTCTATGACTTAGATTTAATTCTCAACCTCTCGAACTCATCTAATACATCAAGGCTCTTAGAACCTTGACGAAGTGCATACACCCTTTTGGACATATCTCCTTGATAGTTAAGGGGTTTATACCTTGCTTACATGAGTTAAATCAATTCATCCCATGTAGGTAATATGCAGATGCGTTGAGCAGCCCACAACCTCCTTTGTGATTCCCACCAAGTAGATGCATACCCCTCATGTTGAGTGATAGGGTACTTGGTCTTCATTGCCTCAGATACATTGTGTGTGAGGAAAATCCTCTGCATTTGCAACCTCCAAGAAATAAAATCTTCTGGATCACTAACCCCTTTAAAGGTAGGTAATGTTATCTTGATTGTATTAATCCCCCTTTCCGGACCTCCTCCATCCATGTGAACTTCCCCCCTTGACCATTCAGCTCCTCCCAAGCTCCCATCCTATCCCTTCTACCCAAATTTCCATCTCTTCTGCTCGCTCTTCCATATTGATAACCTTGGCTTCCTACTTTTCCTCTTCCCCCAATTTTTCCAATTTCATAAAGATCATCATAGATATTACCTCCCAGATACGCACCATAACCATACCCCTCATCCGGATAGTCATATTAGGTGTTATTAAAGCTAGCATTGTGTTGGTATATGTTTGGGGTATTTTTATTTGGGTTGGAAATTCGTGGGTTTTTGAGATGTGGTACATGCAATGGTACATGTGGATTTATTTGTTGTGGAGCTTGTAGCAGTATTTTTGGTTTGTTATGGGGATGTGAGGTTCCCTCTCTTATTGGTTGGGAATTATTTGATTGGAATAGTGTAAGTTGATGGAGTGGAGATTTACCTTGATGTCTATTCACCTCCATGTAAGCAAGGTATAAACCCCTTAACTATCAAGGATGGAGTGGGAGATGTTTTGATGTTCTTACCTTGATCCTCATCATGAACAGTGTGGGAAGGCACTCCTCCACGTCTATTACCTTCCCTCATCCCTTCTTCAATATTCCCAACTTGCCCTCGCAAATCCACTATGTTCTAAATGATTTGTTGAAGTTTCTTGAGAAGTAACTCCATTAGAAAGATAGAACTCTCCCCTTCTTGAATAGTTTCTAAGGGTTGAGTCAAGGCTGGCTACAAAACGAACAAACATGTTAGTAGAAAAGCCTCATGTTAACTCTTTATGTATCTCTCACCTCACCCGTAAGGATTCTTCTAATAGTTGTTTCCAAACTCACTTTAAATCAATTCAACTCAAGGTCTTTGAATTTGAAGTACAATGGATTTTTGTGACCTTGAAAACTCGGACAAGTAAAAGAAAATGGACTTGAGTCAAGAATTATCAATGAATGTTTAAGGAAAATAAAGCATAAAGTACAAGTACGAAGGAAATCAAATGCTAAAACTAGCTAGCACCTAATTAGATCAATTATTAGTTGAAAACTAGTTGTTATAAATAATGAGAGAAAATATACTAAATAATGGAGATAAACAAATAAGAAATGATTTGTTTAAAGAAGAGAATAAATAAGTGTTAGAGATTATTCTAGAAGAACTAAAATTAATCAAACTAGAATAGGGAAAAAGGCAAATTCGCCCCCCCCCCCTTGGTTCTAGATGAGTTACAAAAAATAAAACCTTCCCCTTTTTTTTCCCTAGAAGAGTTACCAAAACTACAACACTTATAATCTAATTTAACACTTTTTTGCTTCAATCTCTACCCTCTTTTAGATCAAATAACACTTTTAATCATCTTCTTCACCAACATTGTTTGAATCTCCT